>PVKA01039540.1:0-19419 GCA_004027165.1 Ctenomys sociabilis
GGTCGGGGAGGGGGGAGAGAAAGAGAGAGAGAGGAGGAGGAGGAAGCAAGCAGACTAGGGTTACTGGACAACCCAGGTCAGATCCCACAGTGACAAACCATGGACACAGGAGGTAAGAGACATTTATTTAAAAGATATAAAGATAGCCGGGCATGGTGGCGCAGGCCTGTAATCCCAGCACTCGGGAGGCTGAGGCAGGAGGATTGTTGTGAGTTCGAGACCAGCCTGAGCTACCAAGTGAGCTTAAGGCCATCCTGAACTGCATAGTGAGACCCTGTCTCAAAAAAAAAAAAAATTAAAAAAAAAAAAAAAAAAGATATAAAGGCAGTGTCGGAGCTGCTGCTTCCGAGTCCAGAGCTGAGAAGCATGCACCCCGACGCCTGCCCCATGTGCATTCTGGGTTCCTTGTGGTTCTATGTCCAAGATGGCCAGTCTCAAGTATCAGCTGATTGTGAATCTCCTTAAGAAGGAACAGGTGCCCCAGAATAAGAAGGAACAGGTGCCCACAATTGTCGGGGTTGGTGCTGTTGGCATAACCTGTGCCATCAGCATCTTAATGAAGGACTTGGCTGATGAACTTGCTCTTGTTGACATCATGGAAGACAAACTGAAGGAGAGATGATGGATCTCCAGCATGGCAGCCTTTTCCTCAGGACACCAAAAATTGTCTCTGGCAAAGATCATAATGTAACCACAAACTCCAAGCTGGTTATCATCACTCCTGGGGCTTGTCAGCAAGAGGGAGAGAGCTGCCTTAATTTGGTGCAGTGCAATGTGAACATCTTCAAGTTCGTCATTCCTAATGTTGTAAAGTACAGTCCCAGCTGCAAGCTGCTTGTTTTGTCCAACCCAGTGGATATCTTGACCTATGTGGCTTGGAAGATAAGCAGCTTTCCCAAGTACTGTGTTATCAGCAGTGATTACAGCCTGAATTCAGCCCAGTTCCACTACCTGATGAGAGAAAGGCTGGGCGTGCACCCACTAAGCTGCCTTGACTGGATCCTCAGGGAGTACGGAGACTACAGTGTCCCTGTGTGGAGTGGCGTGAATGTTGCTGGTGTTGCCCTGAAGAATCTGCACCCTGAGCTGGGAACTGATGGGGATAAGGAGCACTGGAAGGAGGTTCACAAACAGGTGGTGGACAGTGCTTATGAAGTGATCAAACTAAAAGGCTATGCATCCTGGGCCATTGGACTGTCGGTTGCAGATTTGGAAGAAGGTATAATGAAGAACCTTAGGAGGGTGCATCCGATTTCTACCATGATTAAGGGAATCTATGGAATCAAGGATGATGTCTTCCTTAGTGTCCCTTGTGTCCTGGGACAGAGTGGGATCTCTGATGTGGTGAAGGTGACTCTGACTCCTGAGGAGGAGGCACGTTTGAAGAAGAGTGTGGACACCCTGTGGTCCATCCAGAAGGAGCTGCACTTTTAAAGTCTTCCAGTGTCACCACGTCACTGTCTAGGCTGCAGGAGGGTTCAGTTGGAGTTGTGTCAGTTGTCCTTTTTAGCTGACATGCGATTGAAGCAGCACTATTAAGATGGCCTGGGGAAAACATCAGTTTCTGAAAGTTAGAAGTAGAAACGGTTCACAAAACCTCACAGCTCTGTCCTGATGCTGGATGCTGCCACACTTGTAGTCCTGGTTAGTATGAAGTAGCCCAGCATCTCTGAGACACCTCTCTGCACGGGCTTCAGTTACTCTTCAGACAGATGTGCATTACTCGGTTACACAGCTTCACCCACCAAGCCTTGTCTGACCTTTCCCCAGTGGATCACAGCCTGGGATCTGTACAAATCCAATACTGCATGTCTTGTGCATAACTGTATTAAAGGATTTTATTTTGTGTAATATATATATATATATATATATATATATATATATATATAGTGTACATTGATGTATAATGTAAAAATATCTACCTGTGAACAGTGAAACCCAGTGTCACACCAACTACAATACCAAATAAACCTTGAACAGTGGCACTGTTAAAAAAAAAAAGATATAAAGGCAAGAAAGTAAAGCTCCAGCTAGCTGGGTGGGGATTCTGAGTGGGATATTCTCAATGGCTCTTTAGGGATTTTTGCAGGAGGGATTTAAAAAGTAGTTTCGGCCATTGTGTAAGCAATATCTTGACCCTATAGGAGACTACATAATTTTAGGGTTCAAACTATGTAGTGTCTACCCAGTGTCTGTGCAGGGCCCATGTGTCCTTGAACCAGTGGCCTGCCTCATCAGGCTCTAAAGAGCTCCCAGATACTGAAAGGCCACTTGGCAGTTGTTTTTGTTAGATTCATAGAGGGTTGTAAGTCAGCAGACTATTTTAGGCCTTTTCACTCCATTTTGAGACTCCTGTCCTTACTACCTAATAAAATCTCAACTGCTGTTTCATTAATTCCTGTAATGGAAGGAAGGAAGCAAGGAAGGAAGGAAGGAACAGATAGATGGAGGGAGGAATAAAAGGAATAAGGAAAGAAAGGGACTTCGTGGTGGTGCTTTAATCCTGTCCCTGTCCTAAACTACAGCCAAAATTTTATGGTTTTCAAAACCTTAACCATGATACATTTAAGATAACTACCATTTTCTAGTAAGTAAAAAGAAATCTCAATTGTAAGAGGTGCATATTAAAAGTTATTTGCAGTATACTTCCAACAGAAAGATATAGGTTTGCAATTAGTTTGTTTTGGCTCAAAATAAAGAGGTTTCACAGTTCAGGTGATTCAGAATAAACATAATATCATAGTTTGGGGATTTTTCAAGGGGAACAATATAATACAGGAAACATTTTATATTAGTTTATAAGGAATCACCCAAGAATCATATACAAGTGCAAGAAATCTATTGACACACTAAATATTAAAGAATCCAGTTGAGGGCCTGGATCCTACTTCATGGATCTGTACCAGAAAGGCCCAAAGGTCAGTGGTGGAAGCTATGCCAGTGAGATGAAGGATCTGTGCTAGCAAGCTGAGGGCTCTGAACTGAAGCCAGGAAGCAATGCTCAAGGTAAGCACCAGAGCTCCCCCAGAAGTACCATAGCCATCCTCAGCAACAGTGAGGTCCCAAGCTCTTCCAGGGATGAGGAGAACCAAGTTCCCATCAGGAGAGCCAAATGCAACAAGCTTCTCCATGAGGCTGAACAGTGTACCATTTTCCCCTCCAGAGCCAGGAAGTGATGCTTAAGATGAGGACCAAAGTTCATCCAGAAAGCCAGCATGACAAGGTCCTCCAGCAGAACAGACCAAGAGAACCAACAACTTCCCCAAACAGCATCCCGAACAGTGTTTTGGCAGCTTTTCCTATTCTGCCTTTTATGCTAATGACAACAACCATCAGGTGGGCCTTCCACACTCAGCACCATGCTAGTTTAATTCAGCTGGGTGTAACAAGTTCACCACCTGTTAGAAATCCACTACACATCATAGCCCCAAAGCTGATTAAGAATTGTTCACATACAATTAAGAGGATCTGGAACAACCAATGGGAATAGGTTTGCATATAATTTGTCATTTGGATTTATTTATTTATTTAGGTGGAACCGGGGATTGAACTCAGGCCCTTGTGCTTGCCAGGGAAGCACTTATACCAACTGAGCCATCTCCCCAGCCCTGATTTATTTGTTTTGATATGTGTATTTGGTACAGGGTCATACTATGTAGGTTGGACTCATGATGATCTGTCGGAAACCTGTGACTGGTATCCATTTTATAATAGTCTCAGCCATATTCTTAAAGTTTATATTCCTCTGCTGAGTTACATTCCTAATTCGTCTTACTCCGCCTATTTTCCCATAAGTCTCATGCTACGCCCCGGGGGTGGGACTTCCTTCCCCTGCCCGGTTGCCTAGTTACTGGTGCGTTTTACCCACTGACGTCATTTCCCTACGCCTCCACTATATATACCCAGTTTCTTCTAAATGAACGAGACTTGGTCAGAATCCTGTCTTGTCTCCATTTCTTATGTCTTTCTGACCCATTCTTATCCCCACTCCCTCTCTAGGGTCTACCTTGACTTGTCCGCAGGTCGAGTCAAGTTCCCGGCAAGTGGCGCCCAACGTGGGACCCAACATTGCCCAAAAATGGGGAATCAGTGAGGTACGCTGTTCATGAAAGCCAGCATAGAAGTTAAAAAAGAGGATCAGGCAAGGTGGGAACCTGCTGTGTTTACTCAGGCCTAGGTAAGTAAACAGCGATCATGGGTCAGGAAATGAGCCAGCATGAGACATTTGTTGGAAGTCTAGATAAGGCTACAAAGGCATGAAGAATAAAGGTTAAAATTAAGGATTTGTTTCAGTATTTTGAATATATTACACAAGTTTGTCTATGGTTTCCTACCGAAGGAACTATTGACCAAAAATGGTGGAAAAGGGTTGGTGATGCCCTCAAGGATTACTATGAGACTTTTGGTCCTGAAAAAGTTCCAGTTATGGCTTTTTCCTACTGGAACCTGATAGATAAAATTTTGTCACAAAGGCATTGTGACCCAATTGTCACTAATGTGATACAAAAAGGTGAAAATATACTACAGGGAGAGAAAAAAGAGCAAGACATAAAATTTGGAGAAAAAGATCTTATGTCCTTTGATAGTGACAGTGAGGAGGATGATGATAAACAAAAGGAGGACAAAGAGCCCTTAAGGAGCATGTGTCCTGCCCTTGGGGAACAAAAAGCTAAAATCAAAACCTAGAAGCCAGAGTCATCAGAGCCTAAACCACAGCCCAAACAAAAGATTAACTCCTTTCATGCAGAAGGAGCTAGACCCAAAGTTAAAAATTTACCCTGAACTACCAAAGCCCTTTCAGGCTGAGACTGATTCCAATGAAGTTGATTGGGATGAACTGGTGGAAGAAGCCACTCGGTATCATGGCCGAGACTGGCCACCAGATGTTCAGCACCCTCTGCCATATAGCACTGATCCCAGTGCGCCTCTTGCGGCACGTCTGGCTTCTGACCCCAAAAAAGAATTAAGAAATAAAATTGAGCTTCTCAAAGAACAGATTAAATTAGAGAAAGAGCACCAAGACCTCATAATCCAGCTAGAAAGATTAAAAATGGAAAAACCCAAAACTGAAAGTATAACTGGGCCAAAGGCCCCCTGTGTTCTAAAACTGCCCATGAGGGGCACTATCCCCAAAACTTCCTCCTATTAGTTCCAACCATAGATCTAGACAAAGCAGAGGTATTTCCGGTGTCAGAAACACAGGTGCGCAAGGACAGATTTGGCGCTATTACACTGGTTTTGATTTTAAAGTGTTAAAGGCACTAAAAACAGTGGTTGCCCAATACGGAGCCACAGCTCCATACACCATGACTATTTTAGAAACTGTGGCCGACAGCTGGCTTACTCCTGAGGACTGGCAGGCACTAGCCAGAGCCACCCTCTTCAGGGAATTATCTCATATGGAAATCAGAGTATACGGAAAACTGTAAAGATATTGCCAGTTGAAATGCACAAGCTGGCAATGGATGGAATTTTGATATGTTAACAGGAGGCGGTAATTATGCCATCAAGGATGCACAAATGCAGTATGACGCAGGTCTCTATGCTCAAATTCAAGCAGCTGCCACCAGAGCATGGAGGAAGCTGCCCTCTAAAGGGGACATGAGCTCCTGTCTCACCAATATTAAGCAAGGACCAGACGCGCCTTTTGCAGATTTTGTCCACCACTTGCTCACTGCAGCTGGGAGGATCTTTGGCATTGCTGATGCAGGTACAGATTTTGTTAGACTTTTGAAAACACTAATGCCGCCTGCCAAGCCGCCATTAGACCATACAAAAAGAGGGCTGATTTATATACGCCTCTGTTCTGATATTGGAGCTGCTTACTAGCAGGGTCTTGCTATGGCTGCCACCCTACAAGGATATACTGTCAGACAATTTTTATCTCAACAAAATAAAAATGTTTTAACTGTGGAGAATTCGGTCACTTTGCTAAAAACTGCAAAAAAAGTTCTTTTAGATTCCAAACAGTAGGTTTCAAGTGACTGGGCGCTGCCAGGGGGAAGGGCACAAACTGAGATCAGGGAGGGCCCCGTGCTCCCATCCACTCACATCCTAGGCTGACCCAGATAGATATCTGCAAGATAGGTTCAGTCACAGAGGCCATGGCTACAGGGCCCTAGCTCCTTTAAAGCTTTAGGTAAAGTGGGCTCAAGAAAACCTTTTTAAGTGCTAAAACCATTAAGCTGATCCTAGCAGCTGAACCAGCACACCTGTGGAGTAAAATCAACCAAAGACAGCCTCAGTGCTAAGGTTCTCCAGGTTTTGTTTGGTGTAATCAATGCTGTTTATACAGGGAAATCAAAGTTATTCTATCCACCCAAATCATTGTTTAAACCACACCAGATTCTTATGTTGCACAATTGGTCATCTTTGCTGAAAATTTTAAAATTGTTAAAACTAGTTGGTTAGAAAGTAAAAATTGCTTAAAGGAAAAACATTTTAATGGCATTTCAAATGCAAATGTGAGTAGCCTCTAAGTGCAGGAGCTCCAAAGGTGTAAGGCCATTGCCCCAAGATATTTTAAAAGATTACTTAAATTCTTTTAATTCCTAGTTAAGTTTGTTTGCTTCTTTTACTGTCCTAAATTAAAAATAACATAAAAAATAAGGCTTTGATATTTTACAAGCAAATGTAAAACTTTAAAATAATGTATAAAAGCCATGGAGTTTAAACAGTCACTTGTTTTTGGCATACCATTTAAATAATAAAAGGCCTAGTGGTGGCCTCCAAAGTCCACTGTATGATCAAAATCCTGTTAAAGCAAAGGGGAGTCAATCTTGCCAATTTCACTTATCAGTATCTACTATTAAATTTTTATACTTTTACAGAATAGAATGACAAACCTGGTAAGAAAAAAAAAAAGGCTAAGAAGGGTCCTTTGGAGAGATCTCCATACCAGACAATGGAAGGGACTCAGTCCACAACTAACCTGGGGCAAAGGGTGTGCTTTTTTTTCCAGAGAATGCTAATCGACCTATTTGGGTACCAGAGTGTAGTGTCATGCTGTACCATGGAGCCAGATCTAAAGAAGTTAACAGCGACCAGGCTAGATCCAGCCCGAGGCCTCTTCAAGGAACTAACCTAATGGAAATATGAGGTCTAAATAGCTGATAACATATGTAAAAATAATTAAGTTAAATTTTTTCATTGTTGACAAAAAATACAAAATATACACATCAATTATAGATGAAAGATTTCATTTCTTCCAAGTTTTTCTAATAAGAGATCTCTAATAACTGATGAATAACAAAATCTGACTAGTCTACTTATAAAATTTCTAAAGCTTGTAATACAATTGCTATAATCTGGCCAAATATCTGAGTGCACTCTTGATTTTTTAAAAAGGGTATATGTGTCTGTGTGTTTATGTGTTCGTGTTTCTTTCAATAAACAGCTCTTCCTTTTTTCTTTTTTCAATTATTTGTTCCAAATATAATTAAAGAACAAATCATGCTTTTTCCTGAATTAACAGTCTTAAAGTGATATTAAAATTGTTTATACACATCATAAGGTTTAAGCTAATTAAATAAAAATTCCTTAGAGTGGAAAAAATTATTAAGAGAGGAGTCCAATTGATGAATAAGAGGTGTGGCCAATCTTTTTATTCATTAATGAGGAGCTCCCAATAATCTCAATATCTCTTAGGAGACATTTTGAATAAGTAGACATGATTAGTTAAAAGTGTTATGCAAAGCAAAACAAAATATTTAAGTATATCAAAACGTCATTAGGATTGTCTTACTACAATGTTCTATATGGTTTTGGTTTCTAAATGTTTATAAAAATGTGTAACTTGTCTGTTATTCTTTAGAGACATATCAATGGGTAATTATAAAATGAGCTAATAAAAGCTTAAAAGATGCTTATGAAACAAAAAAGGGGCAATGGTACTCTAGAAGGGGGTCACCTAGAAATATTTTATCTCATTCCTTATTCATCCTCACTTTTTAAAATTTGGATGCCAATGGACAATCAGCAGCTACTCACAAAGCCCTTAATGCCTCTAGCCCTGATTTGGCTAAAGATTGTTCTCTATGCATGACCTTAGGCACCCCCATGCCCCTTGCTATTCCCTCAAATTCTACCCCACATAGCATTGTAGACCTCAATAACCAGAATTACAGTGCTGGCCTCCCTTTTAGGGTCCAGCCTGTAGCCTTCAAGAGCTCTTCCTGCATACAGGGGAACACCCACAATGATAGCTACACTGTTGATGTTGGATTTGTCACTTTCACCAGCTGTAGTCAGATATCTGTTGTAGCCTATGTAACCATCTCCATTTTGTAACTAGAACAGCTATTTTGTTATACAACTCTTTGTTTCTGTTAAAACCTATGTAACACTGTATCCAGACACCACTGTGTTGTCATATGACTCCGTAAGTTTCCACCACAACTGTTAATCATTAAATATATAACTCCATTTTGCATCCAGCCACCATTGTGCTGTCATGTAACTCAGAAGGTCAGCACTGTGTTGTTATGTAGCTCAGTTAGGTTTCCATGATAACTATTCATTATTCAGTCGCCAAACCACACAATATGTCCAATCTGCGATTAATACAAATTGCAATTGCTTGTTCTAAGATTGTACCAACCTGTTACAAAAATGCAACCCTTTGTTCTTTCGATTGCCATGATTGATTCCTGACCCCCCTGCTGGATTTCTCTTATGCCCAAGTTGACAGCTCACTTTGTGGTTTAATGTTGTAACCTGCCCAAAGAGACTCCATCTTTGCCCTAGCTATGACCTCCTCTAGCTTTCCCACACACCATGTTCCTGTTCTGTATGCACCAGCTCCCCACCTGCACATTCCCTTAATGAACATCCGCGTTACTATGTACCAAGTATGGTCAGAAGCAGAAACTTCTGACGCTGCCAAGTGCCCTGTCCTAGGTAACCGACTCCCACCCTGCTTTGTGGCTTTTGAGCTTAAATAACCCTACCTGCCTTGCCTCGGCGCGCCTCTTTGCAACCTTGCAGAGTCCGCTGCTGGGTACCAGCTAAAATAAAGCGCTACTTTCTTTTTGGACGTTTGCCTCGTTGTTTCCTTTTTGAGTTACAACAATATCCAACTATAGTAGCCCTATCTGCCCTAAAAAGGGACACATGTTTATATGTGGGGGAAGTTTAGCCTTCACATTTTTACCTGCCAACTGTACAGGGCTATGCGTCATGGCTACCTTGTTGCCTGACATAGATGTCATATCTGGAGAAGAGCCTGTGCCCATTCCTAGCTTTGACTATGCAATGGGCCGCACTAAAGAGCAGTTCAGCTCATCCCTTTGTTGATAGGACTGGGAATTACAGGAACCCTGGGAATGGGTACCGCAAGATTAGGGGTAGCAGTGCATTCTTATACTAAACTGTCTAATCAGTTGATCTACGATGTACAAACATTGTCTGGTACCATTTAAGACATCCAAGATCAGATAGATTTTTAAGCAGAAGTAGTCCTGCAGAATAGAAGAGGTTTAGATCTCTCAATAGCAGAACAGGGAGGGATTGCTTGGCTTTACAGGAATGCTGTTGCTTCCACGCAAACAAATCTGGCATTGTTAGGGACTAAAGAGACTTCAAGAAGATCTTATAAAGAGGAAAAGAGAATTATTTGATAACCCCTTTTGGGGTGCATGGAATGGAATACTACCCTATCTTCTCCCCCTATTGGGACCCTTGATTGGACTATTAATACTTTCATCAGTAGGACCCTGTCTTTTCAATAGGCTGATGACTTTCATTAAACAACAATTGGATGCCATTAAAATGCAACCCATACAGGTCCACTATCATAGACTTGAGATGGCGGATAGGAAAATTTATGTGGAATATGAAAAAAACAAAACAAAACAATATGATGATGCCCTCTCTGGGTAAAATAATTTTCCCACCTTGGTGAGATGGACTGGATAACCAGAGATGGGGAACTAGAGGCTCACATGCATCACCGACCGCCACCTAAGACAGGAGCTGGGTCATTTGCTGCCCTGCCTTCCAATGACCAGTAAGGTCTGGTTCGATCCCGTGTGAAAGCATCTTGACCTAAGACAGGCACAGTCCCCTCAAGGAATGATGGCCTCTGAAGAATTAAAGAAAGGGACCTGTGGGAAACATGTTGTTGTAGGCAGCTGAGTTAGATAGAAATATTCTAGGCAGTCAAATAGGTCCAGGCCCTCAAGGAGACCAGATGGCAGACAGGCAAGGTGACTTTGCAACGTGGAAGAGACAGATACAAGACCAAGACAAAAAGAGGAAACACAGCTACATCCCTAGGATGGGCATCAAGGATTAATGTTCTAAATAGGTATCAATCACCTTGAAAGAGCCCTATTGAGTCACTAGCCCAACCCCCAACCGGAAGAGACCCTCTCCCATCTTCGTGCCTGCTTGCTACGTGACTCATTTCCCCATTTGGTACTGGATTTAATCAATTTTACCTGAGCAGTGGTGCTTGTAATCCCATTGGTTGACCATAGTTTTGTCCCACCTCTTGCCCACCTAAGCGAGTTCCCATGTCTTTACCACCTCACCACATGGTTTTCCTCTATAAAAGTCCCTGGAAGAGACAGCTTCTGGGGGAACTACCCACTCGGGCTCCCCTCCTGTCCCTCTTTAGGACAGGAGCTTTCTTTCTTTCAAATCTATTCTGCTCCTAACCTCCATTTGTTCCTATAAATTCATTCTTCGGTTTTAGAGAACACGAACTTGTACAGGTCAGGTCCAGAGATGTCCCTATGTCATTTGGAGGTTTCCTTTATTGTTTGGAGGTCACCCACGTGAGATCAGTTTTTCTCCCTGTATCACTGTGACTGGTATCCATTTTATAATAGTCTCAGCCATATTCTTAAAGTTTATATTCCTCTGCTGAGTTAAATTCCTAATTCTTTTTTTTTTTTCGTTTTGAGACAG
Source organism: Ctenomys sociabilis (assembly GCA_004027165.1). Lineage (NCBI taxonomy): Eukaryota > Metazoa > Chordata > Mammalia > Rodentia > Ctenomyidae > Ctenomys > Ctenomys sociabilis. Next base: position 10,912 of record PVKA01039540.1, read on the forward strand.
GGCCTCATGGTGCAGTTCAGGCTGGCCTTAAGCTCACTTTGTAGCTCAGGCTGGTCTCGAACTCACAATCCTCCTGCCTCTGCCTCCCTAGTGCTGGGATTACAGGCATGCGCCACCACGCCCGGTTTCTAAATTCCTAATTCTTCTTACCCCACCTATTTTCCCGTAAGTCTCCTAAGACTTCCCTCCGCTATCCGGTTGCCTAGTTACTAGCGCCTTTTCACACGCACGTCATTTCCCTGCGCCTCCACTATATATACCCAGAGTTTCTTCTAAATAAACGAGACTTGATCAGAACCCTGTCTTCTCTCCATTGCTTGTGTCTTCCTGTCCCGTTCTTTTTTTTTTTTGTCTTTTTTGAGACAGGGTCTCACTGTGCAGTTCAGGCTGGCCTTAAGCTCATTTTGTAGCTCAGGCTGGTCTCGAACTCACAACAATCCTCCTGCCTCAGCCTCCCTAGTGCTGGGATTACAGGCATGCGCCACCACGCCTGGCTTCCTGTCCCGTTCTTATCCCTACTCCCTCTCTAGGGTCTACCTCGACTTACCCGCGGGTCAGGTCAAGTTCCCGGCAGTGATCCTCCTGTCTTCAGCCTCCCTCAGCTCTGGGATTACAGGGGTGTGCCGCCTTGCCCGCACTCTGGCTCTGGCTCAGGCGTGGGGAGTGGGACTGGTGCTGCATGCGGGGCTCTCTGGTCCCTGAGCTTGCCAAATGAGGGGCTTAGTCCGCTGAGCTATCTTGCGGGCCTTAACTTGTCATTTGGATAATGGGATTGGTTCTTGAAAAGTTAAGATAGCCACAAAGGTAAAGCAGTAGCAGTTGTAATGCATAGAATAAGTCACTTAGTAATGTCAGTGTTCTTAAAAACTGTTCCTACTTAAAGTGTGAGTGCCCACCTATTTGAAGTAATTTTTAGAGGCCAGGAAGATAGCTCAGTGGCACAATCACCTACCTGGTAAGCACAAGTTCGTGAATTTGATCCCTGGTACAAAAAAAAAAATTTTTTTTTGACTGAGTAATCTTTATTAAAACAAAATAAGAACAAGTCCAGCACAGTGGCACATGCCTGTAATCTTAGCACTCAGGAGGCTGAGGCAGGGTTCAAGGCCAGACCAAAATACACACTGAGAAAAAAAAGAATAAACCACACAAAAATGAAAATGTTATTGAAAGTACCATGATTTTATAAAATAACCTATATTTTGTAAATTCCTATGACTTTATAAAAATGTGGAGAAGGTACTAAAGAGAGAATTAAATTTTAATTGTTCCTGCTCTGATTGACCTACTGCCTTTGAGAACCTTAACATATAACTATGTTAATGGTCTATATAGGCTACATAACCAGTTTCTGCAAAGCACCATTTTGAGTTTTCTTTTTTAATTTAATTTAATTTAAATTTTTGGTTTAGTTTTTGTTATGTCTTTTGGTGGTTGTGCTCAGGAGGAGCCCAGGGTACTATTCCTCTGTCCTGTAGTTTCTTCATTTATAAAGTATGTGCAATAATACCAAATGTATCCTGTACATGGTAGCACATGTCTGTAATCGCAGCACTCAGGATACCGAGTCAGGAGAATCGCCATGAATTCTGGGCAAGACTGCACTATACAGTGAAACCCTACTTCCAAAAAAAAAAAAAATTCATGTCATAGAACTGTTGTGAGAATTTAATGAGCTACCAGAAATACCTATAAATATCTTCAAATAGCATGTAGCAAGTTCTATAAAGATTTAGAATAAATAAAATGTAACAACAGTTTTATAATGAGAAAACTGAGCTAAGGTTTCTCATTATAAAACTGTAAGATAGTGCATTGTGGATGTATCAAGTGATATTACTTTCTCTCTTTCTCTCTCTCTCTCTCTCTCTCTCTCTCTCTCTCTCTTTGTGTGTGTGTGTGTGTGTGTGTGTGTGTGTGTGTGTGTGTACACTAGACCTGCTTACCAGGAAAATCTGGGGAGCTCCTCAAATACCCTCTGTGCTTACTTTCATGTATCAACTTGACTGGGGGCCTAAGGGATTCCCATATAGCTGTTAACCTATTTATAGTTGTATGTATTAGGATGTTTAAAAAAAGAATAGGATTTGAATAGATTGAATAAAAAAGATCTACCTTACAACTAAAGACACAGAAGACATTTACTAGAACTGCTTTAGAAAATAATGATAGGATATGTATTCAAACAGAGGAGAAATATTTTGAGGGGGATTCATGGCAATATGTCTTTTCCTGTAATAGTTTTTAAAATTTAAGTATTCACTGTAATCTTCGTTCATAGCTCCCTGCTGAAGGGAAAGTCCACGGCCAATGGGGGCAAGCCTATGGCATAAGAAGATTTGCCGTCACTGTCTAGGCTGTGATATTCTGAACCTCTGTTAGCTCAGTTTTCTCACCTACCAGCAAGGGAGGGGCAAGTCATCTGGCTCACCTGCTTTACGAGGCTATCTGAAGAGCCATGGGAATCTGAGTTAGGAATTCAGAGGCAGCTGGCAGTGATGACTGGTGCTGAGCCAAGTCATTAGAGTCATATTGGGTCATGAGCATGCAGAGGAGTGAGAGGGAAGCAGCGTGAGGGGAAGGAAAGACTGGGTATGGCAGGGAGGAAGGAACTTGGTGGTAGGAGGAGATGAAAATGAACAGAAAAGACAGAGAAACCCTACTTCAAAAAAAATTCATGTCATAGAGCTGTTGTGAGAATTTAATGAGCTACCAGAAATACCTATAAATATCTTTATAGGTATCTGGTGCAGAGTTTCTGGTGTCCTGCTGCAGGGGTTCCTGAGTACCAGACTGAGTGGCTAGACTTTTTTCCCATGTGGCACTAGTATTTGATTCATCAGTACCTGAAATGAAGCTCACATACTGACAAGAACTGGAATGTGAACCAAGAAAGCAAATGTGCTCTGTCAGTTTACTCCAACAATTTATTCAAGGGGTAAAACACTCCTGTGATATAGATTTATTTTTAAAATAAAAAGTAAACACATAATGCTTAGGATAGGTCTAACGTTATTCTAAGCAGCTTTATATTCATTCAAAACTCGAGTCTATTGTCCCCACTATTATAAGTGGGGACTAAGTAGTGAGCACTATTATAGTCCCCATATCATAAATGATAAGACATAGGCACAAAACATTACAGAGCCTGCAGATAGCAGGCCAGGGTTCAGATCCGGGTCAGCCAGCTGCGCAGCCACTTGCAGAACCGTGTGCTGTGCATTCAAGCTCATGGCCAAGGCCTGGAAACTAAAATGTATTTCTTAAAACTCAAACCCATCTATAAATCTCAGCTCTGTTCCCAATTTTCTCCTTTTAATCCTGTATTTTTAAATAAATATAGTGCCATTAAAAATAATGATGTTAATTTACTAAGTTTTTTTTTTTTTAAACCAGTTTAGTATTTGTTGTACACCTCAAGTTAGGTCATCATTCCTTCTATAGTTTGGGCCTGGAAGGTCCCTCGAAGGCTCAAATGTCAAACGCTTGGTCACCAGCCTGTGGCACTATTGAAAGGTGGCTGAACTTACAGAGATGAGGCTCTGGGAAAGGAAATGAGGTCACTGCAGGGATGGTCTTGAAGGAGACTTCAGCCTCTTTTTTGCTTCCCAGTTGCTAGGTGGTGATCAGTTTTGTGCTACCACATGCTCTCCACTCTGATGAAGTGCCTCGATAACACACCCAGAGTGATGGGGCTAGCAACCATGGGCTGAAACCTCTGAAACTGTAAGACCAAACAGACCCTTTCTCCTTTTAAATTAATTATCTCAAGTGTTTTGTCACAGCAGTGGAAAGCCAACAAAACTACTGTATCTCCCTCTATAGAAGCGGTCATAGCTCAGCTACCATGAGATAACACAAGCTCAATACATCACAATTTCATATTGTTTAAAAGAAGCTGAACGTGGGTATTCAAAATGAGGCCTGCTGCCAGCCATATGATGCACCAAGAAACACAAATAGTGCAATGGACTGCCTCACAACCAAGCAGGTGCTTCTGTGACCTCAAGAAAAAAAAGACACAGCCACTCCCTCACTTTACAGTGATATGGCACCAAGGCCCCAGCACCGGAATCTTCTACCTGGGCTGTCACCAGACTTGAGCAATAATTCAGGAAGTAGGGACACAAGTATGGCCCTGATCTGCTCTACTTGCCTGCTCAAGTGGTAGAAAACTTAAGTAAAATATTATTTTGATATTGATATTATTTTTAGTGAAAGCTGAGATGATACTTGCTAATCTTTGAATTTATACTATAGATTTTGGACTTGCTCATTAGAAGCTGAGGTTTATTTTATTCATTTGTTTTAAATTTGTTTCAGGGAGAACCCTGTGTTGCCTACCTTACCAGGGAATCTATGGGTATGTTGGCAGTTTGTTTTGGTTTGAAATCCACCTGAGAGTCTAAATTAATAAAGAAAAAAAAGAACAAAAAGGAAACCAAAATTTCCTGGGAAGCTGTTGTCTATTTGTTTGTTTGTCTGAATTGTTTATCTGTCCCCAATACACCTGTGTCCCCAGCTGCGCTTGTGCTAGGGTGAAGGCAGTAGTATTAGTTCTGTTGTTCTTTCCCTTCTTGCCTTTTGTGACAGTCTACCTGGAAATGCAAAAGGGTGCAAACCTAGTTCACGTGCCATATAACACGTGGTTACTGCTGTGGTGTCAAACTGCATTAGTCCTGGGCTTCTACTGTGTGGGAATATTGAGAAGGGACCCTGCTGGAACTTTGTTATGGCCAGAACAGTACAGAGCAAACTGACTATTCTGGGCTGCAAGATTTGAAGCTTTGATGGGTCCCCAGGTAAAGGTGGGGAATGCTTTTGGGATTTCTGTTGTCTCATCCTGGGCACTACGGCGCCCAGGGGAGCTTCAGCCATGGGTGCTGCAGCCACTGCTGTTGCGTTGACTCCTGGGTTTTCTCTACCCTCTTCTTTCCCTGTTGAGCCCATGGCAGGATGACAACAGCCCACAGAGCTCACTAGCTCAGCTCAGAGGCCGTTATTTGTCCTGCCTATTCTAGGGAGGTTTACTGCTCTCCTGCTGAGGCCACAAAAAGGGAATTCTGAGTCCCCTCTCCCAGCCTATGCGTCTTTTGGTTATCTGTTGCAAATTGCAAAAATAAAAAGTCTGCAGAATAAGTTACTGCTTCATAGGAGAAAAACGTACAAAATAAAAATATAGACAGAAAAATAGCATTTTATCATAATTTAACCTGGCTGGAAATATATTTGAGTGCACTCTGGTTTTATAAAGATACTTGTTTGATTTGCATATTTGTTTATGGATTTATATATTGTTATCTAAGCTTTACATATAAATTCTAAAGCATGTTTTCTCCTGAGTTACCAGCTGGTCTAAATAATATCTAGATTAATATATATTATATCATATTTTATACATATCATATATATATATATATATACACACACACACACACACACATATATATATATATATATATATATAATAAAAGGTTCATGTCAGGGCAACATAAACAAAACCTTATGTGATATGTATGATAACTAAACTGGACATTTCATTCTGTTATGTTATGCTATTATCTATCTATCTATCTATCTATCTATCTATCTATCTATCTATCTATATACACACAACTATTTTTTTTTTTTTTTTGTGTGTGTGTGTGTGTGTGTGGAACTGGGGATTGAACTTAGGCCCTTGCACTTGCCAGGGAAGTGCTTATTCTACTGAGCCACCTCCCCAGCTCCTGTATACAACTATTGATGTCAAATGTTCACTGTAACAGTATAACTGTTGCCTATTAACACTGTACAGAGATTTAACCGCTGAAATGTCCATGGTTGATAAAAAATAACATTTCTCTGGTTACAATTTATATTTAAGGTGCTTAAGTCTGCTCCCACCTAACTGGATGTGGTATGCTATGTTGGATTTAAAGATAGATTCTTTTACATTCCCTCAGCAGCTACTTCCCAGGAATTGTTTGCCTTTACCAGGAAGATCCTGAAAGGGGAGTGTGGGGGAACCCAAGTGCCAATGATATAGACATGACATCCCAAGGATTCAAAATTCACTTCACTGTTCCTGAAAAAGTTTTACCTAAGAATCTTGTGCCTTTTGGTAATAATGATCCTAACTTTTATCTCTTACAGTATATAGATGATTTGTTGTTAGCTAGAAGAGCTCAGGACCAAAAAGAGTTATGAGAGTTCCTGGGAATGATGGGTTTTTGCTTTTAGGCATCAAGTTTTGTCTCTGTTGCTAAACTCTTATATAAAACCCTAAAGAGAGGTAATAGCCTCTCACTTGGAATAAAATTCAGATCAGCAAAAGCAGAAAAGGATTAAACAAGAAACTCTTAAGGGCTCTGGCTCTGGCCCTACCAGACATCACTGAGCCCTTTCAGCTATTTGTTCATAAAAAGGAAGGAGTGACAAGGAGAGTCTTAACTCAGACCGTAGGACCATAGAAGCGCCCAATGGCCTATCAGTCCAAAGATTGGACTATGTAGCTCCTGGGTGGCCATCATGCTTACAAGCTGCTGAAGCAGCTGCTATATTAGTAAAAGAGGCTGACAAATTAACTCTGGGACAGAAGTCGAGCATGTTCATGCTCCATGCAATGGAGACACTGCTGTATGGTGCCAGTAAAAGGTGACTGTTTCTCTTGCACTAGGCTGGCCCAGTACCAGGAAGCCCTCCTTAAAGACTCACATCTAACTCTTGAGACTATAGAAGCCATTAATCCCGCATCCCTCCTTCCAATGTTGTCAGAATCTCCAGAGCAGCATTGTGTCTGCTGACAGGGAACTTTCCCTTTTGAGGATGTTGAAGTGGGCTTCATCGAGGTCAAAAGATCAAGTTGACTAATCATCCCCCAGTATGGGCTCCCCATTACGGTAGGCTCAGGTAATGCACCTACTTTCATGAGTAGAGTACTTTAGAGCTTTTCCAGTGTTTTAGGCCTAAAATGGAAACTAGATACTGTTTACTGACCCCAAAAGCTTGGGCCAAGTATAGCAACAAAACCACACCCTGAGGAGCAACCTGTCCAAACTGTGCCAGTGGACAGGTTGAGGACTGGGTGTCTATGCTTCTAATGGCTCTGCTGCTGTCATGCTGCACTCCATACTGGGATGGGCTCACTCCTTTTAAAATCCTATTTGGAAGATTGCCACCCTTGGTGCCTGCATTGGAGAAAGTATAAAAGATTGAGACTCAAAGGATCACTCCCTTTGAATTCCTAAGTTGGGTGATCCTGGCATCCATTTCTAATTAAGAACTTGTTAAGTCCTTACAGGCTCAATAGTCTACTCTGCAGGCTATGACACCCTGTTGGTAGCTGAGCCTAGATCCTTGGTATGGATCAAGAAGTGAGACCTGTCAACTCTTGGACCCCACTGGACTGGACCATACCCTGTTGTCCTGAGTGCTCCCATTGTGGTCAAGGTAACAAAAAACATTGGATTCACTGCTCCCACATTAAGCCAGCCTCAACAGATCAACAGTCAGATAAGCAAACTTTACAAAAGACTGCTGACCTCCTCAAGGTCAAACTGATAAAATGTGATCCTATTGGTTCTTGTTAGGGCTAAGAGAGGCTCAACACTCTCCCACCACTTATACATGGTGGCTGACTCGGATCTTACATGGGACAGAGATTGCTACTCAAAACCCTGAGTTCTATGTCTATGTAAAAATAATAAAATAAGATGGGCTCCAATGAGAAAAATTTACCAGGGATCACCACTATTCTAGCTGTGCCCTAGAACAAACAGCTATCATACTTGGGGGGGGTGCTACTTGTTTTGGTTTGTGTCTAGTTGTCCCCCTAAAGCCTCATGTAGTCATGGGGTGGGGACTTGTAGAGTTTGTGATTAACTCAGGATCCACTGGGATTATGTGTGATCCAAGGCTGGGATTATTGGTTTTAGTACTGCTGGGATAATGGGTTTGAGTACTTCCCCCACCCTGGGGCAGAGAGCCTGAATATAATGTAACAGACAGAGAGACAGACTTTCTGTAGCCATTGTTCTTTGTTGTTGCTGTTCTGCCACCATGAACTGCTGCTCTCTGACTCTCTGCCTTGGAGCCAGCTGAATATGGACTGAAACCTCCAGTAACTGTGAGCTAAATAAACCTTTCCTTCTTTCATTTTGGGTGTTGGATATTTGCTTCGGCAACAAGAGAAGAGTAACTAAGACACCACTGAAGACGGGGATTCTTCTACTACAGCAGGAGATGTAAAACTATCGCCCCTTGGGCAGATAAAAAAAAAATCCCTTTTTGAATGTTACTAGGGTCCCCCTCACCAACCAATCATATGATAAATTAAATGAATCAAGGGTTTGAATCATGTACAAAAACCAGTGGGGAAGCCGGGCGTGGTGGCGCATGCCTGTAATCCCAGCACTCGGGAGGCTGAGGCAGGAGGATTGTTGTGAGTTCAAGACCAGCCTGAGCTACAAAGTGGGCTTAAGGCCAGCCTGAACTGCATAGTGAGACCCTGTCTCAAAAAGACAAAAA
>PVKA01039541.1:0-19419 GCA_004027165.1 Ctenomys sociabilis
CCTGGGGCAATAGCTAAGTGGGATAAGCTCTTGACTAACAAGTTTAATCCCTGGTTCCACCAAAAAAAAAAAAAAAAAAAAAAAAAAAAATGTGGACTGGCCTTTAAAAAAAAAAAAAAATTACCAAAAAATCTGTTGAAATTTTAAAATCTTTTCAAATGTCTGTTAGGTTTTTGTTTGTTTTGTTTTGATACCAGGAATTAAACTTAGGGCCTTGCACTTGACTGGCAGGTGCTATGCCACTGAGCTGTATCCCTGGCCCGGTGCTTTAGTTTTAAAGAAGCAGGATTCTTTTATGAAAAAAAAAAAAAAAAATATATATATATATATATATATATATATATATATATATATTAAAAGACATGAAGCTTCCTGAATCATCCTGATTTTACTGATTGGTTTAAATGCAAACTTCTGACTTCTTACTTGAGTATCTGCTTTTTGTTGTTATTAGCTAGCAGTGAGATTTTTATAGGGCATATTGTGAAACAAAGCAAATGTTTTGAAATATGTTGACAGCCATGGAATTAGTATACTTTTAAAATGCTTCTATAATCATTTAAGGCTAAAAAGAGTCAGAACACTTTACTTTGATTGAAGTACCTTACTACTCATGAAATTCATTTAGGATAACACTTCTAAATTTATTGTGATTAAAGATTATAGGGATTAAATTGCAGATTACAAGTTCAAAATCATTAAAATTTTTGTGGTAATGGGTGTGGGAAACATTCTTAGTAGTTGAAGTTTATAAATAGCCTTAATTTGAAATGGTTTGTAAATATTATAGTACAGTCATAAAGAGTAGAAATTTAGCAGTTAAACTCATATTTTGAAATCTTATTTTAATTCTCTGAATTCATTTTTTTAAATAGTATTTGCCAACTCTGAGCCTGTGCCAGGATTCCAAGGGGATACTCTGCAGCTAGCATTCATTGACCTCCGACAAGTAAGATATAATAATGTACTTCTTACTTACTGCCTCTCATCTTTTATTTTTAAGCCTACAATAATGCTTGTCAATTTTGAAACAATCTCTTTTTAGAAAAATGCTTTTTAAAAAATATTTATGTGTTTGGTATGTCTTTAAGCATACATTCATTTAGCATCTCTGTTTTATGAAGTATTCTCATCATGAATATTTAATTTACTTATTAAAAGTACATCACTAATTATATCCTACTTAATACTTGTTTGTTGCTTCTTAGTAATTTTAAGGTTATTTGAAAATTAATGATAATAATACTAACGTTACAACCCAAGCTAAATGTATGTCCTAGAAAGTAACCTGTTGTTTAATGTTCAATTACCATTTTGTCGCTGGTAAGGAAATCTGTTTTTAAAAATTTTACATGTGCTACCAGAAAGAAGGGTAAACCTAGTTTTAAAAACTAATTATATGAAACAAAACAAAGCAAATAAACAATTAGATGAGCCACAGAGTATAGCTCAGTGGCATGGCACCTGCCTGGCAAGTATGAGGTTTTGCATCTGATTCCTGAAAGCAGACCAAAAAAACCCCTATTAGATGTTCACTAATTTTTATCATAATCTAGGTCAAGAAACATGACTTTTTTTTCTCCCATTCATTTTAAACTCTTTTGATGTTTGTACTGTTAACATTCTATTTTTTTATGAATTTAGGACAGTTTCTACCAGGTATATAGGGTCTCACTACATAGCTCGTACTCATAGTGATTCTCCTGCTTACAGTCTCCCAAGCACTGGGATTATAGGCATGCACCACCATGCCCACTCTCAATTGCCATCTCATTGTGCCCCAGGGAAGGGACTGGCACGGCACATTGGGGATTGAACCCCAGCCACTGCAGTCTGCTTAAACAAACACTTCGGTCTGCTGAGCTCTCTGGCTGGCCCTTGTACCGTTAACATTTTATTTGCTCCCATTTCCCCATATTTTTTCTTTTTCCTACTCCTTTTTTGCTTTCTTTTCCTCCTTTGTTTTTATTAATCCTAACATTAAGGAGCTTGATAAATCTGGGAAGTCACCAGGCTATGAAGGAGGGTTTAATGGAGTGCTGGAATTGACACTAGGAGTGACTGTTAACCTTGGCAGGAAGAACTATGTGGAAGCTCAATTAAAATAAAGCCATTGTGATAGCAGTCTACTAATGGAACCTACTCCTTTGAGAGATGGAGATGACTGTAGGCAAGGCTTCACTTTACTACCAGCTTGAGCAGGCTCTGTGTAATGTTTGCCACTGGCATAGTTTGAGCAGTTAAGAGACCTGATTTCATTAGATTTTTTAAAACAAGCAATTTTTATTGTTCATTTCCAACTAATGTTTAATTAGTACTAATTGACTAATATTCATTTATATATATATATGTATATATATATATATATGCATTATTTGGAAAGGAGAGATGTGAAAATAGACACAAAAGTAATAGTAAAAGAATTTTTATCCTTATGGAACATAAAATTCCAATAGAAAAGCAAAACTGCTATGAATTAGTTAGGAATTCTTTTCAGATAAGAGTTACATGAAATTAACTGTTACATTTTCTACGTCTGGTTTAAGAGGAGATTTAAAAGGCCCTTTCTGTCATCAAATTATGTCTATAAATCACTGAACATACTTATTTTTGCTTGTAAGCAATACTACCATACATTTTACCAATCAAGGAATGTTCCTATGAGTGACCTAGATCTAAAAGTTAGTTTTACTTAGTTGGGAAAGTTAGTAGAAATTGAAGAAAATGGACTTTCAATTTCATTCCAGTTTACCAGAAGAAATCATTTGTATTGGCAGTAGGTCTTTCCTTTAGAAGGATTTCTCTCTTGCAGCACTGTTTCCTTGACCAAGGTGATCTAATACAGGAAACTGGGTCCTTTAGAGAGTTAGAAGTAGATTCTATTGTATATTCATTTCCCAAGTAAATTAAAGCCGCTTATTGGGGGAAGATTTCTGGTTGCAAGGATGTGAATGTGTTCTCTAATCCAAAGGAAAATGTAAAGAGGGAATTTGAGGATAATTCCCATTATGTACAAATAACCTGTTTACAAAAAAGTTGAAAATGATGTGACATTTTCTGTTTCATATGTATTCAGGTGGTATAACTAGTTTTTATATTAACCATTTTTAGATAAGGAATAGATAGTTCAGTGGTCTGTCTGTCTCTCTCTCTCTCTCTCTCTCTTTCTTTCTTGTGAAACTGGGGATTGGACTCAGGCCCTTGCGCTTGCTAGGGAAGCGCTTATTCCACTAAGCCATCTCTCCGGCCTCAAAACTCTTTCCTCTTTGACATCTATTGGTGACATCTACCTTTTCTTTTTTTTTTTTTTTTGCGGAACCGGGGATTGAACTCAGGCCCTTACACTTGCCAGGGAAGCACTTATTCCACTGAGCCATCTCCCTGGCCCTCGTTCAGTGGTATTTCTTGGAATGCTTGAAGTCCTGGGTTCTGTTCCCAGCAGTGGAAAAAGCAGCAACAACTAAAAACAATTGACTAGGTTGTAATCTCATCATAGGATTGTGAATAGGACCATATGGATAATGAAACTGTAAAACTATTTCAAAGAGGTCAGAGATTTGGATTAGTGGTAGAACTTGTGCCTCACAAGTGTGAGGCCCTAAGTGAGTATGGCAAACCCTTTAGAGCTTTTAGTAATGCAAAGAGCCTGTTGCGGTGTGCCATAGGTTTGCCATTACTGTCTTCAGTTCAATCCCTCATCAGTGTAGATTAAAACTCTGATCCCAGTCACTTTCTTTTTTTCAGACAGTCATCATTTGATACTACGAAAGACCTCCTTACAACATATAGCTCCACAGGGAGCTATACTGAGGCATATTTATAATACTAGTAACCTTAAGTCCCATTGATTTAATTTACTTTTCAAATATGTATGCTTAAAAGACATGTCTTGAATTTTCTTTATAATGTAATTTGAGAAACTTTTGAGTGAATTTAAAAAATTTTGAAGGGCCAGCCAAATAGCTCAGTGGACTAAAGTGTTATAAGCAGACACAGTGGCTAGGGGTTCGATCCCTAGGTCTGCTGTGCCAGCCCTGCCCCTGGAGCATTCTGAGACAGTGATTGAGACTGGGTGTGGTGGCATGCACCTGTAATCCCAGCTGTTGGGAGGCTGTACACAGGTGGATCACCATAAGTCCAATCTAGTAGTAAGACTCTGTAGACTGTTCCTTAAAAATACAGAAATAAATCTATAAATAAATTGTGAAACACGTATAACTGTGAAATCTATTTTGATATACATACAGAATTGTCAGAATACTTTATATGGTAGCTATATAAATATTGAACACAATTCTAAAGAATGATAGTAAATATGCAGTGGAAGAGACTAGATAGAAAATTTTAATAAGCTAACTTATATACCAATTTTTCTAATTTTAAAAGGGGCTTACAATAATATTCCCTGATTATTAATGTTAAAGTTTAATCATATTCTATTCTGTATTGTTTATTTTAAAATAATAAAATACACCTAATTCTTACCTATATATATATGCTAGATCACTATGACATTAAATTTTATAATTTTAGTAACCTAAACTTAATAAATTTAGTGTTACACTTGTTTTTTAAATTTATAAACATTTAAATGATGAAATAATAATGTGAGAATTGGCCAAAAGACTAATCTTGAAAGTAACAACTTTATATGAGGTGATGTAAGTCTTTTTGGTGTTTAGATATGATTATTTAAGTGAAAATGTCTTAAAGTTGTACTAATGCTTTCATGTTTCTGACTTCAGAAAGATATTTTTATGGCATACTATTTTCACACTTACATGAAGTAATACATCACCAAACATAAAGGGGGTGCTAACGCCTTTATTTACATTTCATTTGAGTTTCTGCACTCACTTCTTTTTCTCTAGACAGTGATCCATTTCTGTCTTAATAGGGCAGCTGACAGTTCTTTTCAAGTATACTTAGAAAGGCAAAAGAGCTCTTTTCATAGTACTTATAAAAGGTCATGCTTCTGTTTTTTAGTTTGAATTTGATACTGCTTCATGAATTGCTGGGTATGAAAGATTAGGAAGTGGGTCTAGTGGTCAAATTTTACCTGCCCACCCGGACTTTGCCCTGAGGTCAAACTCCTGATATTTGCTGTACTGAATAGAGGAGTTGATGACAAGTGTGAGCTGATACGAGAGGAAAGTTAGAACTATATCAAAGCTGAAGGCAAGAGAATTGGGACTCAGTAAGAGACTGCAGCTAAAAGATGGATCATCAGGATTGCCCTCTTTTAAAGAAAAGGAAAAATAGCTGACCTGTGAGTGAAAAGACTTTATCATCCTGCCAATCACATACTTGCTAATGAAAGCCAGTTATCTCAACAACATCTTAAGGCCTACTGCCCTAATAGACAATAGAGAGGATTAAAGATACTAATATTGCATTTTGTGAATATGTTATCTCAATCAACATAAATGTTTATTTTACAGATAAAAGCTATTATCTTCCTATGCCTATTTCTAAAATTAAGCACTAAATGAATTTTTATACACTAACATAGGTCTTCTTTATATAAAGTTTATCTATTTTTTAAAAATAATTTTGAAGTAGATGTCAGGTGTTCTTTTAATAATATGTGAAAACTTAAAAGTTTTAAACTATTCTAGGATTATGTAATTTATAGTATTCAGTAATAATTTTAATAATGCCTTAATAGAACTATTTCACTAAATATCACTGGAAAATGAAGTATTCCATATAGGAGAATTTTCCAAAGGCCAACCAAATGCCTCATCATATATTAAAGTGCCTGCAGGCAGGTGCAGGGGCCAGGGGTTCTATTCCTGGAGCCCTTTGAGACTGGGCATGGTAGCACTCATGCATGTAATCCCAGCTCTTGGGAGGCTGTAAACAGGCAGATCACTATGAGTTCAATCTATTAGTGAGACCCTGAACACCCCGTAGACTCTTCCCTAAAATACAAATAATAATTAATAATAATAATAATAATAATTTTCCTGGTAAATGAATACTATTTTTCGAGTCACCAAAAATTTTTAAATGTAGCCATTTTGATAGAAAAAATTTTTAAATGACTCACCTTCATCATACCCTCATTACTTCTCACTAGCATAATTCTCACAATGAAACTGAGCATTCATGGTTTCACTAATACTAGTATTAATTGATTCTACTCTGTGTTAAGTTACTTAACTGATAAGCTATTGCTCATTTGACTGTATCTCAATCATCTTTTGTTTAACATACAAAAGTCTAGGTAGGGATGATAAAGCAGAAAGATGGATTTGTAGCTGATGAAATAAATTTCTTGCCCTGAAGAATGTTGGCTAAAGTGTTATCTTCATAGAACAATGTTTCTGAAAGTATCTTTCTAGGAAACTTGATTTCTCAAGGTAAGAAAGGTTTCTCAACGTAAAGTTTATAGGCTGAAGGCATAACTTCATGGTATAATGCTTGCCTAACATATGTGAGGCCCCACCATTTCTGTCCCAACACAACAAAAAGAAGCAACATGAAAGTGGTCCCAGTTAAACTTAAGCTTGGAAGCATGAGAAGCAGTTTATATTGTAATTCTGTCATAGAGACTCTCTACATACATTAGAATATTTTATTTATTTAGTTTTAATTTTACTGGTTCATTTTAAATATACATAATGATGTATCATAGAGAATTTGTACCTGTGATACATTTAGATTCTTATTTCTTCGATGCCCTTCTTTCCTTCAACCCCATTTCTCCTCCTCATTTATAAACACGATTTCCATTTGCTTTTCTCCCTTTCCTTCCTTACCCCATCCCTCCTCCTTGTTCTCATTTGAACATTTTTCCACATTTCCCAACATCTTTCAGACGTTTTGGTCCTTATTTACACTTTCAGTTCTCATGCCAGAGAAACAAAGTGATATTTAAACTTATGTGTCTAATTTATTTCACTTGAGATTATGATCTTCAGGTACATCAATTTACCTAGAAATATCTCAAGTTTATCCTTCTTTTGGCAGAGCAGTACTCCATTGTATTAAGCGCACGTGCGTGTGTGTGTGCATGCGCATGCACACACACACACACACACACACACACACACACACACATCTTTATCCATTCATTGGTTGATGGGCATTTGGGCTATGTGCTATATTGCTGTGGTATCATGCTTTTAATTTTTTCAGGAAAATACCTAGAAGGGTCAAATGGAACGTCTAGTTTTAGCTTTTTGAGAAATCTCCACACTGATTTCCACAGAGATTATATGAGTCTACACTCCCACCAATGGGGGAAGAGGTTTCTTTTTCCTTACACTCTCACCACCATTTGTTATGATTGATTTCTTGATAATAGCAATTCTTTAAATGAGATGCAATATCAACATCATTTTAATTTGCATCTCTTGAATGACCAGTGACGTTGAACATTTTGTCATATATTTATTTGCTGTTTGTTCTTCATCTGAGATGCCCATTTCAGATTCCCATTTTTGGATTAGGTCTTTAAATTTGAGGGGTCTGCTGTTTTTGAATTCTTTACATATTCTAGATATTAGTCCTTTACATATTCTAGATATTAGTCCTGCAACAAAACTGGCTGAGGTGTTTTTTTTTCCCCCCATACTGGGTTGTCTCTTTACTCTGTTGGTAGTTTCTTTTGCTGTGCAAAACTTTTTTAATAAGATGAGACTCCAGTTATTGATGCTTCCTGTGCAGTCAAGATTTTGTTCAGCAATTCTTTGCCTATATCTATGACTTCAAGAGTTCTGTCTATCCTATCCTTTAGCAGATTTAGTGTTTCTATTTAATTTTTATTTTATGGAAAGAAACAAAATTTTGAAACAAAATAATAGAATAACAATAGTTACTATACTGATTATTGTTATCTTCAGTTACTCATACTATAGCATATGGACATAAGTTCTCCAGATGATATTAGCACAAACCGTTCTTTTCTATGAACTAAGAGAAACTCCTAGTATAACTATCTTGTATTATTTTTTCCTTCCTTTTCCCCATTCTCTCACCCTAGTTCTTCTTTCCTTGTGAAAAATTTCTTTCCATTTCACAGTATTTATTGTATTTTTTGGACCTTACATCAGGGAGACAATATGATGCTACATGTGAGTCTGATTTATTTCACCTATGAATATGGTCTCAAGTTGCATACACTTACCCATAAAAGTCTCAAATTTATCCTTTCTTGTGGCTGGGTAGTAATCCATTGTCTAAAATGACCACATCTTTTTTATCTATTTCTCAGTTGGTGAACATTTGGGTTTCCACTATGACCAGTACTGGTATAAACACAGGTGCACCACTATGGTATGATGCTTTTAATCCTTGCATGAAGATACCCAGAAAGGGAATATCTGGGTCAAATGGGATCTTTAATCTAGTTTTTGGGTAATATCCATACTGATTTCTACAGTGGTTGCACCAATCTATGCACACCAATGGTGGACGAGAGTTCCTTTTTCCTCAAAGCCCCTGAATTTGTCACTGGCTAATTTCTTGATGATGGCCATTCTTTCTGTAGTGAGATGGAATCTCAGTATTGTTTTAATTTACATTTCATGAATGACCAATGATTTTGAACATTTTTTTCATATATTTATTGGCTGTTTGTATATTTTTTATTTGAGAAGTTCATATTCATCTCAGATGCCCATTTTTGGATTGGGTCCCTTTAGGGGATTAGATTTTTTCAATTCTTTACATATTCTTGGATAAGAATAGGAAAGGAAGAAGTTAAATTATTGTTCTTTGTGGATGACATGATGCTCTATATAGAAGGTCCCCAAAACCCACTGAAAGACTTGTATATTTAATAACCAAATTCAATAGAATAAGTGGATACAAACTAACTACTCAAAAATCAATAGCATTTCTATACAGAAAAAAAAAAAAACTCACTGAGAGAGAAATTGGAGAAACCACACCTTTCACAGTATCATCCAAAAATGTAATATACTTAGAATCAGTCTAGCAAAGGAAGTAAAAGATCTAATTGAAAATTGTAGTACTTTGAAAAAGGAGGTGTTAGAAAATGGAAGATATTCCTTGTTCATGGACAGGAAGACCAAACACAGTGAAAATGATTATCCTCCCAAAATTTAATGGAATTAAATTAAATCCATAGATTTAATGGAATCACAATCAAAATATCCTTATTATGCCTTACAGAACTAGAGAAAACCTGGGCAACAAAGGCAAAGCAGGAGGCATCACAACTCCTGACTTGAAATTATGCTATAAAGCTACTGTGATAAAATCAGTATGACTGGCAGACCTGAGGATCAGTGGAACAAGTTAGAGGATGTAGACACAATTCCAAAAACATTTAGTCACCCTATCTTTGACAAAGGGGTCAAACATGTTCACTGGAAGAAGATAGCCTCTTTAATAAATGGTGCTGGAAAAACTGGCATTCCACATGCCAAAGATTAAAACTAAACCTATGTCTATCACCATGCACTAAACTAAAGTCAAAATGGATCAAAGATCTAAATACTTTTAAAAGCACTGATGCAATTGGAAAAGAAAGTAGGTAGAAATCTCAAAGATATAGCTATAGGTAGAGACTTCATGAACAAAACCCAGTTCACACAGGAAGTAGTACAAAGAATCAACTACTGAGATCTCATTTTATTAAAAAGCTGCTGCACAACAAAAGAAATCACCAAGAGAATGAAAAGACAACCCAAGCAATGGGAAAAAAACTTCAGTCAGTTGTCCCTCAAACAAGGGACTTATATCTAAGACATATAAAGAATTTCTGTGATGTCTTACTTTTTTTGCCCAGAATTATTTTGACCATTCTGGGTCTCTTCTGGTTCCAAATGAGTCTTAGGGTTGTTTTTTCTAATTCTATTAGATATACTGTGGGTATTTGGATTGTATTAAATCTGTACACCAGTTTTAGAACTATTGTCATTTTTACTATATTGGTTAAGAACTACTTAAGAACAAGGGATATCTCTCTATTTTCTGATATCCAATTTGATCTTCCTTTTCAGAGTATAATAGTTTTTCAAGGTCTTTTACTACTTTCATTGGATTGATTCTCTGGTCTTTAATTTCTT
The DNA here is from genome assembly GCA_004027165.1 of Ctenomys sociabilis. Classification (NCBI taxonomy): domain Eukaryota; kingdom Metazoa; phylum Chordata; class Mammalia; order Rodentia; family Ctenomyidae; genus Ctenomys; species Ctenomys sociabilis. The sequence goes on from PVKA01039541.1 coordinate 10,044, forward strand.
AGATACTATTATGAGAGGTATTTTTTTCCTTGATTTTCCTTCTGTCAGTTTGTTATTTGGGAATAGGAATGCTATTGATTTTTGAGTGTTGACATTTATCCTGTTATGATGCTGAATGTAGTAATTAAATCTGGAAGTCTTTTAGTGGAGCTTTTGGGTCTTCTGTGTAGAGTATCATGTCATCCACAAATAATGACAATTTAACTTCTTCCTTTCTTCTCCTCCTTTTATTTGTCTTGGCCAGTTGCTCTGGTTAATGTTTCTAGGACTAAATTGAATAAGAGTGGCAGTAGTGGACATCCTTTTTTTGTTTAATTTTAGATTGCCAGCTTTTAGTATTTGTCCCTTTAGCATGATATTGGCCATTGGTTTGCCATAGGTGGTTTTTATCAGATTGAGATAAAAGATATTTAATCATGTTTTTTTTTTTTTTTTTTTTGAGTTTTCAATCAGGAATGGATGTTAGACTTTGTTGTTAAATGTTTTTCTTCATCTGTTGATGATCATGTTTTTTGTCCTTGGCTCTGTTAATATGCTATATTTATTAATTTATGTGTGTTGAACCCTCCCTACACGCTTGGAATGTATCCTATTTGGTCATGGTATATAATCTTCTTGATGTTTTGTTTTATTTTGTTTGCTAGTATCTTATTGAGGGTATTATATCTATGTTTATTAGGATGATTGGCTTGTAGTTCCCTATTTTGGTGATATTCTTCTCTTGTCATGGTATCAAGGTAATGCTTAATTTCAGAAATGAGTTTGGAAGGATCTCTTCCTTTGCAATTTCATTAAACAGTTTGAGGAGTAGTGACATTAGATCTTTTTCAAATTTCATATTGAAGTCAGCATCTGGGCTTTTCTTTGTTAGTAAGTATTTATTTTTTGTGTATTTAGTACAGGGTCTATAGGGTCTCACTATGTAGACTGGACTCAGTGATCCTCCTATTTTCAGCCACCCAAGCATTCAGATTACAGGTGCACATCAGCACACCCAGTCTCAATTGCCATCTTGGCACGCTCTGGGAGCAGGGGCAGCACAGCATACCAGGGATCAGACCCTGGCCACTGTGCTCTGCGTAAGCAGGCACTTTAGTCAGGCCAGCCCTGGATAGAACTTTTAATCTTCTATATATGTTTGAGTTTGTTTTATGAATTTGATTTCTTTCCTGTGTTGGACATTCATGGTTTCAATTATTTTCCTTAGTTTCACTATTTTTTTAATCTGTATCTACTTCCGGCTCACTACCCATGTCCTTTTTTTTGCTTATCTTGTTAGTTATCTGAGAAGTTCTAATTAGATATTTTCTCATTTATCTTCCATGTTACTTCCTTTTTGGGGGGGGTAAATTTTATTTTTTATTGAATAGATCATCAACAACTTCTCCCTCCCTACAACTGGAGTTTCATTTTATGTCCATGCTGAGTAATGAACAGTGACAAAGCCAATTAGAATAAGCTAGTTGAAACATAGCTCACTTTCTTTTAACAGGCAACTATAGATGCATCCTGGAATGCACAATAATTTAGTCACTAAGAAACTTAAATGGAAACTTCAAGAATGTAGTCAAGTTCAGGGTGCAGTAAACATCAGCTGAGATGTAGTAACTCTTCAAGGGTTACTGATGCTGCATCCCTTGGCCATTAGCTGAATCTCAATGTGGAGGAAATTTTTAGCCAGTGCCAAGTGGAGATGCAGAAAATACTATTTTGTCTTAGGGGCTGTGCACAGGAACCACAAAGCAGGAAAGCACTAAATAATGCTGAGAGCATCTCCTCTAGGAAGAACTTTACCTTTTAGGAGCTCTAAATTGGCACCACATCCAGTGCTCACATGGCTGACTTTATCCTCTGTGTTCCATTTGGCACAGGTAGCAGTGTTTCTACCCCCATGATGGTGATGCAACCCCTTGAAGTAGCTTTTGCCACCTCATCCATGAGGGCTTTGTCTCCCTTGGCAAAAGCTTCCCATTCAGATACCCCCATAAGTCCATTCCATACAATCTGCTTGGCATGACCAACAGCCTCAGCATACTTCTTGCTGTTCTCAGTACCACAGTCCAAGTCCATCCATCCAACAGGTATGCCAGAGGCCATAGTGGCTTAGCCAGTCTTGGCATTCTCATCAAACTTGTCAGCAGTGACAAATAGGCAGTAATCTTTACACCATTCTTCTCAGCTTTGACCATCAGATCTTTAGTAATCTTGGATCCCTCTTCATCAAACAGAGAAGTGCCAATCTCCATGTTGTTGAGTACTTTAAGAAAGGTAAAAGCCATTCCACCAATAATCATTTCATTGACTTTATCCAGCATATTATTGATCAACTGGATCTTATCTGCAGCTTTAGCTCTGCCAAAGATGGCCAGGAATGGTCCCTCTGGGTTTTCCAAGGCCTTAGCAAAATAGTTCAGCTCCTTCTTCATCAAAAATCCACCAGCCTTCTGTGGCAGATTGACTCCCACCATAGAGGGCTCAGTGTGCACTACCAAAAGTATCACTGACATAGACATCCCCTAACTTGGAAAGTGAAGCTCAGAAAGCATCTATTTTGGTCAGTTCAACTTTAACCTTGTTCCCAGAAGCATATTCTCCCTTCCCTTCCTCCTCCACATGAAAGCGGAGGTTCTCTAGCAGGATGGCAGACCCAACTAATGGGTCAGCACTGATTTTCTCTACTTCTGGGCTCACACAATCCTTCAAGAACAGAACGTCCTTGCCCAGCAGAGATTTGAGTTCTACAGCAACTGGCTGTAAGGAGTACTGGCATTGGGACACATCTAGCTGGCCCAGGTGGCTCATAATAACAACTGATATGGCTCCATTGTCCAAGCAGAATTTGATGCTTCGAACAGCAGCCTTGATTGGTTATCTGGTTGTTCTTATCTGGTTATCTTGGTTGTTGGTTATCTGGTTATTCTTCATAGGAACACTGAAATCCACTCTCATCATGACTCACTTCCCCTTCACTTCCAGCTTGTCCAGAGTCAACTTGTTAGAAAGCAACATTTTGGTAATAGAATAGAGGCAAGAAGCTGGGGACTCAGAGGTTGTCGATGAGTCTATAGAGTGCCTTAACATGTGAAGAATTTGTTACTTCCTTATTAATATTTCATAGTTCAGTTGAGTTGCTTTTGAGTTGTTCCACTTTACTGTTTCTGGGTTTGCCTTGAGAAAGCTGAAAGTCTGGGATAGCATCTTGCTTCCATGTCTTTTCTTTTATTCTGCCTTCATGCTTCTAAAGTATGTAGCTTTATTGCTAATAGTGAGAACTTCTTAGGAAATGACTATTTCTCACAGCTGTGTTCTAGGTGTAGCTGGTTTGGGGATTTTGAGTCTGTTGCAGATCCAACCACTTCAGTTTATTAGTAATAAGAGGGTACTGCCCATTTTTCCTATCCCTTGGCATATTGGTAATGGCCTACAGTATTGTTTACATCCTTCAGCCATTCTCAGTCTTGGTATACAAGAAAGAACAAGTAGTTGGAACATCTATGTTATTTTGGCTGAAGTAGTATAATCCATAATAACCATAGTATCAAGCACAACCTAGAATATGACAAACTGGTAACTATCAGTTACCAGTTGCCACCTTTAAGTGTATAAACAAGTTTAGATATATAACAAAATCTAAAACAAAACAGAAAATTATATACCATAAATATCCTCTCAAAAATATAGTGATTTTTTACTAACAGGCAGAAAATTTAAAAGGGGTAAGAGGAAAAGGGATAACAGAAATAAGAGAAGGAAAAGAGATTAGAAGTGAGGCTACAAAACAAAGGAAGATTGTATAAACTTTAGAAAACTGGTAAAGAATACAGGAAGGGAACAAAGAGGGAAGAAACAAGGTAAAAGCAATGGAGCCTGGGAGATGGCTCAGTGGAATAAGTGCTTCCCTGGCAAGTTCAAGAGTCTGAGTTCAATACCTGGTTCCACCAAAAAAAAAAAAAAAAAAAAAGATAAAAGCAACAGTTTTTATAACTATAAGAAAGGCAAATGGAGGATCATGCTTTAGATGAATTTACTACTAAGCTCTTGGTATCATGTTGTAAAATGACAGGTCTTATAGAAATGGAAATCACTGTTGTGGAGAACATTTATAGAATCTTGAACCTTTCAGACAAATGAAAGTTCTTTATTTTGTTGCTTCAGCATCAAAGTCTGTAGATTGTTTCTTGCAAGATTTTTCAAGGAAATCTAGCAAAATATGTAGAGCTCCATATTATATATAATAAGCCCCTGATTAAACAATGTTTATATATATATATATATATATATATATATATATATATATATATATATATTTATTTCACTGACTTTTGTTCTGATAGTCTCTTTAATAAAATTAAGACATCTTGCTACAAGTCAGTCATAAGATGCCATAAAAAACCCCAGACACAGTGACCATACTCATAAAAAGAACAAACAAGAAAAGGGAGAAGGCAAAGAAAGAAAAAGTCCACTTAAGTCCATGTCTCTGTTGTTACTTATAGACAAAGGTAAGGCCTAGATCTATGATGTTCAATCCCAGCAAGCCTGCAGTGGAACTATAGTAGGGTAGTGACAAATTATTCCTCTGATCTACATATTGATAAATCTAAACTGTGTAAAATATGTTTGGATTGTATTGCAACATTCAGATTAATATTTTATTAAAGTGTAATATACATTTAGGCAAGTCATAAGAGCAGTACTTTTTTCTTTTTTCTTCTTTTTTTTTTTTTTTTTTTTTTTTTTTTTTTTTTTTTTTTTTTTTTTGGTCTTTTTGACACAGGGTCTTGCTGTGCAGTTCAGGCTGGCCTTGAGCTCACTTTGTAGCCCAGACTGGTTTCAAGCTCTCAGTGATCCTCCTGCCTCAGCTTCCCAAGTGCTGGAATTATAGATATGCACCACCACTCGCAGCTTTTTTTTTTTTTTTTTTTTTTTTTTAAGCAAGGTTTCTAACATCCAAATCCAGAAAGAGAACTTTACTAGTAAGTTAAAAGAGACTCTCTGGCATACTTTGTCTCTTCCCATTATGACTTTTGTCGCTCTCAGTCAGTTACCACTGTCATGACATCTAATATCACATAAATTTAGCCTAGTTTTGAACCCTGTATACATGAAATCATGCTACATAACTTTTGAGTTCTGCCTTCTCTGCTCAGTATGATTTGTGAAATACATTAGGTAGCTTTGTATTGCTAGGCAAGTGCAAGTGCAAGTGCCAGTGAGCTATATCCTCAACACTTTTTAAAATTTTTATTTTGAAACAGGTCTTGCAAAGTTGCCCAGGCTGGCCTCTAACTTGGTGATCTTCCTGTCTTAGCTATCCAAATAACTGGGATTACAAGTGTGTTCTACCAAGCCTGGCTCATAGATATGACTCATGATCAGTTTTGTGTTCGTTTTTTTTCTTCTTCTTCTTGATGAGTAAGTTTATTGGTCTTTATCTGAAAAATCTTCATAGAAATTTGATTTAACTCTCAGCAGCCTGCTCCTGAGTTCTGAGGAAGCTTGCCTTCTTTTGAGCTACCTGACCTTTCTTCTGGGCAAGGAACATTTTGGGATGGGTCTACCTCTTCTTTTTAACTTGTTTTTTGGCTCTTTTCATAGACTGGATTCTTATATAGCAGCGTGAGCTTTCTTATGCATCTCCTCCATTATGTCTAGATTTATGTTGTTCTTTATGTACTGAGAGAACTGCTTCTTGTAAGCATCTTCATCTTCTTCCATTAGATAACACATAGAATCTGTGACATTCTGATCCATGATGTGTTTCCTATATACTTCTGCATTGAACTCTTTGCTTTCAGACTCATAACCAGGAAGTTGTTTGGTCCTCTGAGGGATAGACAAATCTCCGTCCACAGTACCCTTTAGGGCTCCAAAAACTTTATTACCAATTGTAGTTCCAGCAAGGCCTGCATCCAAATAGCAGGTGAACACACCAGGTTTTCCATCAATGCTTTACACATCTCCAGACACCCTCAGCTGGCCTTCATAGATCTCATCTATGTCAAACCTATTGAGAAGCCTGCCAGCCAGCAGCATACCAGTATAATATACTGCAGCATAATTTGGTAGGCCAACTTTCCATATTTTGGTAGTTCATTTACATATGTCACACAGACTATCACATCCCCTTCAATATGGGCATAAGCAATCTGACAAATGATATCTCTGTATTTAGGGATGTTGTACTTAGTTTTGTCCTATATTACAAAGCATTTCCTAGCATAGTAATCAGTTTTGCCCTCTCATCTTCTTCTAAACTTCACTTGGTGTCCCTCAAAGTAGGCCTTATTTTTTGACAACCTTAACAAACCCATCCTGTAATATAGACCCACATCTGTGGCTCTTCCAGTCATGATCAGTTTTAATAGGTTCTGTGAAGCAGACTTCTAGAGCTCTTTTACTAGTTTACATTTCAGATGGTAGTGTACAAAAGATCTACTTGCTGTACCTTCTTGTCATTACTTGGTATTGTAGGTCTCTTCATTTTTAGTCACATCATTTTTAGTATTTGTTTACATTGTCATTTCAACATGCATTTCTTAATGACTAAAAAAACTCCTTTTTATATTTTTATCCATTTGAATATCCTTTTTTGTGGATAAACTGTCATTTGTTTTCTGTTGGGTAATTTACTACTACTGATTTGTAGATTTTTTTTTTATATTGTATAATAGGAATTGTTTTAGCACTAGTCTGTATTGTAAGCCCTTGATTAAGTAATGTTAATAAAAATTAAATCTATCATTTTTCCTGTATAATTAGTCCTTTAAATTTCCTATTTAAGGGCTAGAGAGCCCTGGCAAGCACAAGAACCCAAGTTCAGTCCCCGGTACCGCATGCCTGCTGGCCCCAAACTGAGTGAGCCACCAAAACTGCATATGGTGATACAATGCCTATGATCCCAGTACTGGAGAGGCTGAGACAGAAGGATCACTATGAGTCTGAGCTGTGTGGCAAGACCCTGTACCAAATAAATTAATTAATTAATTTGTCTATCTCAATATCATAAAGATATTTTTCTACATTTTCTTCTAAAAGTTTTGTTGTTTACCATTCATATTTATGTTTTCAATTCATCTGGAATTGATTTCTTTTTCTTTCGTTTTTGTTTTTTGGTGGTGGTAACTAAACTTACTATCTCTTTACTGCTGAGCTACATCCCCAACCCTTTTTATGTTTTGTTTTGTTTTTTTTTTGAGACAGGGTCTCACTAAATTGCTAAGTTAAAAAGATTAGGGTTAATTGAACTTGTGATCTTCCTATCTAAGGCTTGCAGAGTGCTGGGATAACAGGCAAGCCCCATTACACCTGGCTCCTTTTTCTCTTTTGAGACAAAATCTTGCTTAGTTGCCCTGGCTGGCCTCGAAGTTGTAATCCTTTTGCCTCAGCCACTGAGTAGCTGGAATAATAGGTGTGCACCACTGTGTTTGCCTGAAATTGAGTTTGTTCATGGTATTTTTTTTTTTTTTTTTTGGCGGAACCGGGGATTGAACTCAGGCCCTTGCCAGGGAAGTGCTTATTCCACTGAGTCATCTCCCTGGCCCTGTTCATGGTATTTTGGTTGGGTATAAGATTCATCACTGTATTTGTTTCATGTTGTTGTCCAACTGACCCTTTAACCATTTATTGAAAAGAATTGGATCCTATTGCATTTTCATATAAAATACCTGTAAAACATAAAGACTGTGGGAAATGATGTGCCAAATATATAAAATGTCTTCTGTTGTTTTGCTGTGTGCTTATGGTTCCTAACATCCACATAAACAAATTAGATGATTATAATTTGGGGGAATTTTTTTCAGCACTAGAGATTGAACCTAGGGTCTTTGCATTAAGATGCATTTGTAGCTCTTCTTATATTTTATTTTGAGATAGGTTCTTCCTAAATTGACTAAGCTGACCTTGAACTTGTGATTCTCCTGTCTCAGCCTTACAGAGTACTGGGATTACATATATGTGCCACTGTGTCTGTGCTAGTTTTGGGGATTTTTAATACCAATCTATTAGTGTTTCAAAGATACTTTGAAAAAGAAAACAGTTATAGACAGGTGCAATGATGCATGCCTGTATTTGAAGCTACTTAGGCAACTTGGGAGACTGACAAAAGAAGATTTCAGATTTAACGTGAGCCTATGTAGCTTACTGAGACACTTTCACAAAAGAAAAAATAAAAAGGGCTAGGGTTGTTGCTCAGTGGTAGAGCATTCCTGTAGTCCCAGTACCACACACACAAACATAATAAATAGATCAATAAATAAGGCAAGCAAACAATTCTGGTTATTTAAAACATTTAAGTAATATATTATGAGAAGTAAAAACTAAACTACAAGCCCTTGAGAATAAGATTTATGGCTGTTTTGTTCACTGCTATATATTAATGACTTACCATTATTCTTGCCACACAGTAAATAATTCAGAAACATTAATTTAGTGACTGTAAACATTTTAGCTGGGAGTATAGCTCAGTGGAAGACTGTGTGTGCTTAGCATACAGATTGAGGCTCTTGGCTCAATCTCCAGCACCAAGAAACAAATAAAACAGATTTTTGTTTTGCTCTGCAATATCACATTTCTAGTAGTTAAAGTGTCACATATTAGTGTTCCCTATAAATAAATATTTCTTTAAATCACTATTTTATTTTTTTTTATTTTATTGAGAGACAAACATCAAGGAGACAGTTTCAAAGCTGATTAATAGGACATTTTCAATAATTAATACATTTTACATTTTTATCTTAATGGTTATCCATATTACAAAAAACATACAGGATATCCTGTCCAAACACTATTAGTATGTTTAATTCAACACTCATTGAATTAAGCAAAAGTGGCTGTATATCTATCCTAACTATTCTGTATGTATAAATACAAAATGGTCCTTCCTTTTTTTGTTTAGTCTTGTCAAAACAAGGGTATTCTATTGGCATTTTAATACTATAAGTGCGTGAATTCAGCAAAACACTTCAACACAATCCAGCAGTCCACAATAGCAGTGGGTTATCCACAGAATTTCACTATTTTATTTTTGATGAGACTATTTCTGAATTCTTGACCATTGTATCTGCCTTCTCAAATAAAAGTGCAATGAATAAACGTCTTTCTTGATTTATCTTAATTAGCTTTAGAGAGACTAAACAGCAATGTAAGTTATGTTTTAAAAAGCCATTTTTCTGTAACAGCTGTTTATTCTTTATAGATAAAATAATATTTTTGGCAGGTCAGTTATAAGAATTTATACAAAGGCAGTACATAATTAAGTAGTCCCCAGTAACTAAACACTGTAGAAAGCAAAAGTAAAGTAGCTCTTTTCCTTTGGTGAGCCTTCAAAGACCCTTGGTGTCACCATGGGACGTCATCCCACCCAGTGTTACTGGTA
>PVKA01039542.1:0-19415 GCA_004027165.1 Ctenomys sociabilis
TGGGTGGACTCGGGGCCTGAGACTGCTTTTTGATCCTTCTCTTTGTCATTTTCCATACTACTGACTTTTGACCTTTGGTGTAGAGCTTAGATAGAGTTATTACTTTAGCACCAGGTCCAGATCCATGAAGTTCAGACTCATTCAGGTGGGTGTGGCTTTGGTCTGGCTGCTGTGCTCCACTTCTTCCTGCTACAGCCTTGCAAGTGAACCCTTCGTGTCACTCTGGAAAGATGTTCTGCTCCTGAATCAGCTGGGTGGGTCTAGGCCCTAGACTCTTTCCAGGGAATTCTGCTGAAGGGTTCCACGCTGGGCCTGCAGTCTTAATCTATTCAGGATCTGGAGGCCTGGGCGGTCTCACTGACATGCAGGGACTATGCTCTGGGTAGGATGATGATCCAGCAGCCCCGGGCAGTCTCACTCACACACTGGGCCTGAACTCTACATTCTATTTCTAGTTTTCTTTCTTTTGGATGCAGACATAGCACAAATTTCCTGTCACTGGTTGTGGTTGTGTGTAGGACATAAAGGTCTATAGTCATGAGATGCTAAACAGAGTTGAGTACCAAGTTAAGAAGCCCAAGAGCATGGGATGTGTGCTTAGAGAAAACTGAATTTCTCATCCCATTGAGTATCTCTCAGGGATTTTGTGAAATTGCATAATCCTTTATCTCTTCATTTCAAATAAATGAAGAGATGATCTTTTCTGTGACTTGTCCCATAGAGAAAAATCTCACTTCTTTATGAACTACTCAAGCATTTTGCATATAAATGGCTATAAATAATATTTATCTACTTTCCTACCAGTGGTCTCCGATAGAGCATATCAAGTTTATAGAACACATAGGGAACTGTATGCTCTCTCCATTCCCAATATTATTTGTTGAGCTGGGCACTGTGGTTCACATTTGTTATCTCCACTACTTGAGAGGCTGAAACAGGAGGTTGCAAGTTCAAACCCAGCTTGAGCAACATAGTGATTTAGGGAGAATATGTTTTAAAATAAAAACAAAAAGGGCTGGGGAATGTAGCTCATTGTAAAGTACCTGTATTAAATCCTTAACACTAAAAAAAAAATTGGCTAATTTCTTTCTCATCTTTATATTTGTCTTACTTTCTTATTTACCTAACCCAAGAGAGAAAAGGTTTCTTCTTTCCTTCCTTCCTTCCTTCCTTCCTTCCTTCCTTCCTTCCTTCCTTCCTTCCTTCCTTCCTTCCTTCTTCCTTCCTTTCTTTCTTTTCTTATTTTATTGAGAAACAAATAGCAATAAGACAGTTTCAAAGATGATTAATAGGACAGCTTCAATAGTTAATACCTTGTACATTGTTATCTTCTTGGTGGTTATTCATATTACAAGATACAGACAGGCTATCCTGTCCAAACACTAGTAGTACAAATATTTCTTCTCATTGATTTAAGCAAAAGTAGGTGTATATCTATCCTAACTACACTGTATATACAGATACAGAATGGGCTTTCTTTTGTATCCCCTTTTTTGGTTGGTCCTATCAGATATTTTAATTGTGTTCTACCTTTCTATTTTATTTCTTCTTTTGAGTTTTTATTCTAGGGAGACTATACGGTATTCACACATGTGGTTGTGGTTTTTTGATTTATGAGTATATCTTCAAGTGGAATTCATTTAAATATAAATGCTTCGTGTACAAAAATTCCACATCTTTTTCGATCATTCCTAATGTGATGGGCATCTTGGTTGTTTCCAAGATTTATCACAAATTGTGCTGCTATAAACATACATACATATATATCACTATGATATGATGTTTTCAGTTCCTCTGGAAAAACTGCCAGTAGGGGGATATCTGCTGGGATTTCCAGTCTAGTTTTCTAAGGAGTCTCCACAATGATTTCCATAATGGTTGCATCAGTCTACATTCCCACCAGCAGAGGAGAAGTATTCCCTTTTCCCCACAGCCTCTGCAACATTTATTGTTGGTTGATTTCTTTATGACAGCCATTCTTTCTGGAGTGAGATGATATCTCAGTGTTGTTTTAATTTGCATTTCACAGATGGCTAGTGATGTGCAGCATTTTTTCATATATTTATTCACTTATTTAATCTCATCCTCTGAGAAGTGTGTGTTCATCTCAGATGCCCATTTATGGATCGGGTCTTTCAATTTAAGGGCCCTAATATTTTTTAGTTCCTTATAAATTGTAGAGATTAGACCTTTGCCTGAGTGCTTATTAAGATTTTTTTCTATACCTTTCTGCTGTTGTTTCTTTAATTCCGACCCTATCAATTCATACATTTCAGATGAGCTAGTGTGCTCTGCACTTGTTCTGGGTGGGTTTGATGTCTGAGATTTGCATTTTTCTCCTTCTCTTTGTCATTTCATAGAGCACTGACCTCTGACCTTTGGTACAGAGCTTTGGTGCAGTTGTAACCTTAGCACCTAATGAAATTCAGGTGCAGATCTATTAAGTTTGAGTTTATCCAGTTAAGTCTTGCTTGGGTCTAGGTGCTATGCTCAGATCTTTTCTCCCTCAGCCCTTGAACGTGAACCTTTTTTGCCCCTCTGGAGCAACAATGAACCTGTGGTGCCCCTCGGTTGTGCCCCTAGCCCAGGGGCACAGGGGACTGCAGAAGTTGACCCCCCACACTCGCTAGGCCTAGGCTTGGGCTGGATGGGAGGGGTGGAGGTTTCCCAAGACAGTGAGAGAGCAGGGCGTAAAGGGTCCCGAGGATGTGGAGGAAGGACTCACTCAGGGGCTGGCCTGGTCTAGCTCCACGGAGATCTGACCAGCACAGGGGAGTGTAGAAGCTCAACTCCACACTCACCAGGCCTTGTCTTGGACTGGAGGGGTGGAGGTTTCCCAAGAGAGCAGTATTGAAATATTGAATCTAAGTTTATTTGTGAAAAATATGCTATTTTATACAGTAGCATTTTAGTATTTGACTGTATGTCTCAGTGTCTGTGATGCATTTAAAAGTTTTGGATAAAATAAAAAGTGAATCACCAGAAAATGTTGTCATAGTTACTGAACATGATACTGCCCCATGCTTTGTCATAGGACCATTTGTTCCCTACAAAAATTTCAAACCCTATTGACCCTTTGTTGCCTGTAATGCCATGCTTTATAGGAATATTTCTATAGATCCAGCCAAGTGTATCAGTCCCCAGAACTAGACCCAGATCTAAAAGTGCATAACTATCCTCTCCTCCTGCCATCAGGGTTGGTGTTTGCTCATTACTGAAAGCCACCGCTGCTGGCTAACAAACTTGCTTAGTGTACAAAATGGTGTATTTTTCACAAATAAATTTATCTTTTTAAAATTTTATTTTAAACAGTAAAAATAGAAGCAAAAACAGAGAAAAATATAGAAATGGTAATATACAACAATACATATGCTATAGATTTTTAAAACAGGAATAGCTAATTAAGAATGGTTGTATTATCTATTTTTATTCTCAAATTTGTTGCTCATATTAACAGATATAGTTATGTAAGGTTGTGGAAATAATTGAATATAGGTGCTTGCTTTCAAGAAATCTTAGTATTTTTCTTATCTTATTTGATTTATCTGATTCATTTATTTATTTTTATATTTTAGGAAAGTGTCTACAGGGTGTTCAGGGTCTCACTGCTAGATCAGACTCAGAGTGATCCCCCTGTTTACAGCCACACAAGAGCTCAGATTACAGGTGTGCACCATCATGCCTAGTCTCAATTGCCATGTCAGTGTGACCCAGGGGCGGGGTCATCACATCAGGCCTGTGGATCAAAGTCTGGCCCTCTGAGCCTGCTTGCAGGCGCTTTAATCCACTGAGCTATTTGGCTGGCCCTGTTTTAATTTATTTTAAACAGTATAATAATTAATAATTAGAAAAGGTACACATTCAGAAGACTGAGATGAGAGGTATTTAACCATGGATATTTGTATTACACATTGATATCCTAGATATAGTTGCTCAGATCACAGATATCAGTTATAAACATTAACAGCTGTTTAAAAAATACAATGGAGATTATGAGTACAATCATTTTAGCCTTCCTGTTTATAAACTTGTATGTTTTCCCTCCTTCCGTTTTGTATATTTTCTCCTTTCTCTCTTCATTTTTAAAAATGTATTTAGTACAGGGTCTACTGAGTTTCATTACACAGATCAGACTCATAGTGATCCTCCTGTTTTCAACTTTCCATGTGCTGGGATTACAGGCATATTCTGTCACGCCTAGTCTCGATCACTGTCTCAGCATACCCTAGGGGCAGGGCCAGCACTACTGGCCAAGGCTCAAAGTCCTGTCCTCTGCATCTGATGAAACAAGCCCTTTAATCCACTGGGCTATCTGGCTGGGTCTTCATCTTCACTGTTTAACCCTTAATGTTTCCATTTTACTGTATCTATTGTACCTTTCAGGTTTTACTTATTCTTTCAGGTTGTAATACTAGAGAGACAATATGATATTTACACATGTGGATCTGATTTATTTTATTTATGATTTTAGGTTCTAGTTGCATCCGATGCCATATAAAGGCTGAGTTTGTCTTTATAGCTGAATAGTATAATAGTACCCCATTGGATAAAAATACCACATCTTCTTCATCCATTCCTCAAGTGATGGACACTTTGATTGTTTCCAAGATTTGGTTATAACAAATTGTGCTGCTATAAACATGGGTGCGCATATATAACTATGGTATGATGTTTTCAGTTTTTTTGGAAAACACCCAGAAGAGGAATATCTGCATTGAATGGCATTTCCAGTTCTAGTTTTCTGCACATTGATTTCCATAGTGGTTGTACCAGTCTGCATTCCTACAAGCAGTGGAGAAAGGTTCCTTTTTCCTGAAAGCCTGTCCAGCATTTGTTTAGTTGATTTCTTTATGATAGGCATTCTTTCTGGGATGAGATGCTGTCTCAATGTTTTAATTTACATATCTCAAATGGCCAGTACTGTTGAACATTTTTTCATGTATTTATTTGCCACTTGTATTTCTTGTACTGCGAAGTGTGTATTCATTTCACATGCTCAGGTTTGGATTGGGTCATTAAATTTTGGGAGCAAATTTTTTTAGTTCTTTATATAATTTACATAGAAGTCCTTTGTACAAGTTATGATTTTTTTTCCTAATTTGTAGGTTGTCTTTTTACTCTGGTGATAATTTCTTTTGACATGCAGAAACTTGTCAATAAGATGACATCCTAGTTGTTGCTTCTTTGCAGTATTTCCTGCACAATGTGTTTTTTTATTCATGTACTGTATGCCTACTCCTATGTCTTCAAGACTTCGCCTCTTTCCTCCTATTCTTCTAGGACATTTAGTGTTTCTGCTTTATTTTTAGATCTTTAATTCATTTTACTTTAGCTTAGTTCATGGCAATAGACCTGGTTTAGTTTTAGTTTTTAGTATGTGGAGAGCCAGTTTTTCTAGCACCATTTGTTAAAGAGGCCATCTTTCTTCCAACAAATGTGTTTGGCCCCTTTGTCAAAGGTAAGATGGCTAAGTGTGTTTGTAGTTGTACTTGCATCTTCTAATCTATTCCATTGATCTTTGGGTCTGTTTTTTTGCCAATATCATGCTCTCTCACAGTAGCTTTTTAGTATAATTTCAATCAGAGATTGTAATACCTCTTTCTTTGCCTTTGTTGACTAAGATTGCTTTGCTATTTTAGGTCTTTTCTGGTTCCAAATAAATTTTAAGACTGTTTTCTTTAGGTCTGTGAGATATGTTGGTGATATTTTGATAGGCATTGAATTATATCTGTGTAACAATATTAGGAGTATGGCCACTTTCATAATGTTGGTTCTTTCTATCCAGAAGCAAGGAAAAACTTTCCATTTTCTGAAATCCTCTTTGATCTCTTATTTTAGAGTGTTATGATTTTGATTATTTTTTTGCTGAATCAGGGATTGAACTCAGGCCCTTGCACTTACCAGGGAGGCACTTATTCCACTGAGCCATCTCCTCAGCCCCAATGATTTTCATTGTATAGATCATTTACTTGTTTTTTAGATTAATCAGTAAATATTTTATTTTTTGGATGTTATTGTGAATGGTATTGTTTCTCTACTTTGTCTCAGTGAGTCTGATATTTGTATAGAGGAATGCTATTGATTTTTGGGTAGTGACTTTGTATCCTGCTGTGTTGTTGAATTTGTTTATTAATTCTAGACGCTTCTTGGTGGAGCTGTTTGGGTCATCCAAGTACAATATTCTGTCCTCTGGAAATAATAATTTACCTTCTTCTGCAACTATCCTTATCCCTTCTATTTCTTTCTTATTGTTGGGCGTCATTGCTCTTGCTAATGATTCCAGAACTATATTGAATAAGGGTGGTGGTAGAGGACATGCTTGTCTTGCATCTGTCTATTTTTCTCCATTTAGAGTTAGGTTGGATGTTGCATTGTCATAGATGGCTTTTATCAGGTTGAGGTATAGGCCATCTATTCCAATCTTCTGTAGGGTTTTGATCATAAATGGAGTTTGTCAAAACCTTTTTCTGCATCAATTGAGATGATCATGGGATTTTTGTCTTTGGCTCTATTAATATAGTGTATTACATTTATAGATTTGTGTATATTGAACCATCCTTTCCTTCCTGGAGTGAATCCTATCTGGTTGTGGTGTACAATCTTCTTGATGATTTGCTGCATTCTATTTCCTAGTATTTTATTGAGGAATTTTGAATCTATGTTCATGAGGGAGATTGTCCTGCAATTTTCTTTTTGGTTGGATCATTCTGTGTTTAGAGATCAGTATAATACTTTCCTCTAGGAATGGCTTTGGGAGTACTCTTTCCATTTCAATTTCATTGAAGAGTTTGTGGAGTATTGGAATTCAATGTTCTATATTTCTTATAGAATTCAGCAGTGAATTCATCAGCACCTGGGCTTTTCTTTGTTGCTTGAATTTGAGTTTTTTTCTTTTATGTTTTTCTGGAGATTGGCTAGAGGTTTATCAATTTTATTTAATCTTTCAAATAAACACGTTTTGGATTCATTAATTCTTGTTCTTTTTAAAAAATGTATTTGGTTGTTACAGCACTCTTGGTGATCCTTCTGTTTTCAGCCTCCCCAGCACCAGGAGTATAGCTATATGCCACTATACCCAGACTCTGTGGCCAGCTCAGCCTGGGCAGGGCTGGCATGGCCTGTGGTGTTGGGGGTAGAACCACAGTCACTGCACTTGACTAAGCTTGCATAAGCAGGTGCTGTAATCCACTGAGCTATTTTGCTGCCCCCCTGGATTCATTAATTATTTGTATTATTTTCTTTGTCCCAATTGCATTAATTTCTCCTCTAATCTTTATAATTTACTCCCATCTTTATGCTTTGGGCTTGGTTTGCTCTTGTTTCCCTAGAGGATTGATGTGCAGCATTAGAGTATTTATTTGTTATTTGTCACCAAATTCTTAGCTTGATCATTTTGTCACTTTTCTTTGTCTTCTTGGTCGTCTCTCCCCTATTGTAATAGACATTTTGTTTTCTAGGGTGCAGATCCCCACTGATGGCCCCTCCAGAAAGGCACCGACAGGACCCCATGTCTGTGACCAAGGAGGCTACTTGTGCCTTGGCTGAGTTCTGCCAGTCACCTGGACCATAGGCTAGGAAGCATTACTGGGTGCCACGATGTGAGACAATCAAGACTGCCCAACCATGTTTGGTAAGTTCTTTTTTGTTTTTTAATTTTGGCTTGTCCTGGGAGCTTCTTTGCCTGAACTTTGAAATTTCAACATTTATAGGTCAAACTTCATGATGTGGTGGTAATTTGTCATTTTTCCTGACACACCTGACTGAGGGCTTTAGAATCTGTGAATCCCATTGGGGACTCCTATGGCTGGTATTTTTTTTTTTTTTTTTATCAGTCAGGTTTGTTTCCTGGGACTAGAAATACTCATTTTTTATATTTGTGAATTTTGTTTCATGTGTGGTCACATGCATGGTCGCATCCTCAGTTTCAGATGTCTTCTGCCCTGATGGCCACCTTCCCAGGCCTGGTGGCTGTGCTCAGCAGGGTGGGACCAGCCTCCACCTCTGGTGACTCAGTGACCTCGGGTCCTGAGTCCCTCCTTCCCTGTGCTAGGTGCCTGCAGCTCGGTAATGAAGACAGCTGTAGTCTGTAATATTTCATGTCCCTTTCTGTACTAGTGACCTGTATAATTAGAAAGCTCAAGATCCATCTTTCTCTGAACAACCCTAAGCCTTCATTGCTTCCCTCGAATTGATCTTTTAAATACTTTGATTGCTGTTATCTGTTACTGATCATTTTTACCTGAGAGGAGAGGGAGAGAATTTGGAAGGCAGGCAAGGACCACGGTAAGAGAGAGACTACAGGGACAAAAGAAAATAAGTAGGGAGCTTTAGGTGCAGTCTTACCAAACAAGGCCCCAATCTGGGATCCAAGCACTGCAGGTCCTTGGGGCTCACTATTAGTCCTTACATCTTAGCCTGGTCACCATCACTCATCAACTGGTAAGGTAGCTGAGGTCTTGTAAGGGCTGTCTGAAAGCCAGGCATCTTACCTTAAGTGGCTTTGGGAGGCCTACCAGACCTACATACTGTTTGATCTGGAGGTTTCCAAAAATGCCCATGACATGGGCTTTGTCGCACAGTCATTTCCAGACACAAAACATGAACTACAAAAACTGGAAGGGTTTGTCACTTAGAAATGACACAAAATTTCATTAAAACAATAGGAATTTGGCAAATGGTTGTTGTATTGCACAATGTCAACTTCAATTTAGTTGTTTAGGCTTTCAGATATAAACCTACAAAATCCATAAAAAAGTTATAAGAAATTAAGAGGAGGAAAAGAAAAAGAAAAGCATTAACTGTTATTTTCAATAGACCAGCAGAAATAAGCTGTACAATTACTATTCTTCATATATGTAATTCATGTATATATGTGAACATAGTTTTTTGATTCTTTTTTGTCCTTTTCCTCATCTGAGGTTTTTTTTTCCCATTGAACAGATTCTTTCTGGCTAATGTACTTATTGACAAGTCCGACTGGACATTTAGAGATCTTAAAAGCCTTACTTGTGATTGAATTTTGTCTAGTCAAATGGGTGATAGAAATAATTTGAGCTAAACTAGACCAGATACAACACCTGGTGTTGGCCAAAAAAGCCCGAGTGCCAACCTCTGTAGACAGACACTTTAAGGATGCTTCACCTATTTTCCCAAAGAGAAAAAGTATCCCTGAGGAGGAAACAAAGTGAAAAAAACCCTAAGCTAATGCGACGTTGTATTCAGGCACCATCTTAGACCTTAGGTTTCTGTTTCTTAAGTTTGTTTGTCATAGTCACCTAACATGATACCACCCTATGCTTTCTCATAGACCATCTGTTCTTTATGTAAAATGCAAAACACCACTCTTCCTTTGTCACAAGCTAAACCTATGCTTTATAGGCATATTTGTGTAGTGACACTAAATCATATCCCACCTGCAACCAGACCAGGATCTAAGACTGTATAACTATTCTCTTCCTGCCTTTCAGGGTTGGTGCTTGGTTATGTATTTGTTGCTCACTTCTGTTGGCTTATAAACTTGCTTGTCTCTGCATCCAGCCTGCATGGATCACATAATCAAATAAATTCATTTGTCACAACAACTCATGCATAGATGGGGACAGTGGAAATGGAGCAAGAGTTGAATGATACAGGCACAGAGAATGAAGACCTCCATGATTAAGAGGACAAAACAGCAAGGGTAATGCAAAATTGATTAGGAAAAATGTACAAAATCAGGTGGAATGATCCAGTTTAGAATTATAACTGAAAATATGGTGGATTCAAGGTTAGACAGAACTATAATCAATCAATAATGTGACAAGTAAATAGTCACTTAGGCCACATTGATTCAGTGGAAAATTGCAGGATGGATGTGAAGTGGTATAAAACTATGATGCTACAACAAGATTATAGTAAATGTAGTCACTTAGGTAATATTGGTTAAATGGGGATCAAATTGGGAAGCAATTTACATTGCAAGCAAGTATGGGATGGATAAAGTCTTTCCAGGAAGGGGTCAGTTAAGGAGGTTTTGGTTTGCCACCTAAGGTAACTTCTGTCTATTTAGACTATCAATCACTACGATTGATTCCTAGGGGAAGTATGTGGTGGATCCAGTCATCTTTTCTTATGGCCTGGCCTACAGTGAATGCACCTATAAATACAGCTGTCTTCTGCACTAACATTTGGAGGACGCAGCCCTGTCTGGCTGCCCACAATCCTTCTAAATAACTTAGCTGTCTATAATACTATGATAACACAAAAGCCAAAAAAGTGTTATCTGTGCCCTGCAAAAATTACAGCAAAACAGAACATGATAACCAGAACTTATGCATGGAAGAAGTAGTTGTCATGTGTGAAGCAAAGATTATTTCTGTGGTAGACTATTGTATGTATTTACATTGCTGTTCACATAGGTTTTTATTTTTGTTACCTTTTAGGTTTTGTAAGCAAGTAGACAGCTGATGTGAAAATCTTGAAGGTAAATCTAAGTACTCATTACATATTTGATATTTTGTTATTGTTCTTTTAAATTTTATTTATTTATTTGTTTGGTACAGGGTCTGGCTATGCAGATCAGACTTGTAGTGATCCTCTTGTCTCAAGTTCCCCACTGCTGGGATTGCAGGTATGTGCCACCATGCACGGTTTAGGTGACTGGCATGGTATACCTAAGGTTCTGGGGCTGACAATAGCATGTGGCGCTGGGGTCAAACTTGGGTTCTTGAGCTTGTCAGGCAGGTTCTTAGACCACTGAGCTATCTCTCCAGCCCAATATTTTATGTTATTGTTATCTTATTTTCCTGCTAAGCAATGTTTTACAATATAACTAAGAAGTTCCTGAAAACAGAAGGCAAGAGAAGTGACAAGAATGGTCTCCCACACAGGAAAGGAAAGCTAAACACAAGTGAAGTCAGTAAGCTACACATGTGTATGGAACATGCACTTGTAATGTGTGAAGACTTTTGGGTGTGACAGTTGAAGCAGAGATTATTTTGTTGTAGAGTTTCATTGGTCTTTTCATTGTTGTTTCTATAGGAATTTATTTCTTATGTTATCTTTAGTGTTCTTTGATGTTTTGTAATTTTTTAAATATATTTGTTACAGGGTCTCACTATGTGGCTGGATTTCTGAGGTCTTGACATATGTCTTGGTGTGTTTTTAATTGGGTTGAAGTTATTTGGAATTCTGTATTCTTTGGTTATCTGAATGTTAGATTGTTTCTTCATATTTGGTAAGTATTCTGGTATTACTTCTGCCCATATTCTCTTTATATCGTTTGTATGGAGTCCTTCTTTCTCATTTATGCCTATTAATCCCACATTGTTCTTCTTTGTACCATCTTGCAGTTGATTAATTACATTTCCCTGCTTCCTAATTTTTTAAAGAGATCTTTTCTTTCCTTTTCACCAGCTGTGACACCATCTTAAAGATCTGAAACTCTATCTTCACTTTCACTTAAACAGTTTTGCAAGCTTGTGATTGAAATTTTAAGTTACTCTGTCCGTTTGAGTCTGCTTCATGTCATCTTTTCTTTTCTGTATTTCTCATTCAAGAAACCTGTTGCTTTTCTAATCTCTTCTTTTTTTTCAGGTTTCTTATTTCGTTTATTTTCAGAATGAATGCACTGTGGTCAGATAACATGCATGGGACAATTTCTGTTTTCTTGCATAAACTTAAGCGTGATCTGTGGGCTAGCATGTGGTCTACTTTAGAAATGACCCGTGTGTAGCTGCTTTTTTGGGTGGAACACTGTGTATTTTTTCACTAAGTCCATTTCTTCCAAGCTCTAGTTAAGTTCTGCTTCTTCTTGGCTAATTTTTTCTCTGCTTGACCTATCTTTTTGGGATAAGGGGATGCTAAGGTCTCCTGTTATGACCGTGGTATTGGATATTATATTTTTCATGTCTTATATAGCTGGGCCTCCCATGCTTGGTCCATATATATTAATGATGTTACTTTTTCCTCTTGAATGTTTCCCCTAACCAGTATATAGTTTCCTTGTTTATTATATCTTATCATTCTGGATTTGAAGTTGAGACTGTCTGAAAACAAGATTGCTACTCCTGCTTTTTTCTGAGGTGCTGGGGCATGCAGTATTGTGTTCTGTCCTTTGGCTTTAATTGTGTTTCTTGTATACAGCATATTGTTGGATTTTGTTTCTTAATCCACTGTGTCTGTCTGTTTCTTTTAATTGGTCAATTGAGTCCATTTATATTGATGGTTATAATTGAGGTGTGTTGAATTATGATTGACATGTTATTTACCTGCTTTGTTTATTCCTTTTTGTTCTGTGTTTAATTGTTTGTCCTATTTAGTGGGTTCCTTCTGTTCTCTTTTGTGGAGTTCTGAGCATTTTGGTCCCTCTGTAGAAGATCTTTTAGTAATCTGTGTAGGGTTGACTTTGTTATTATGAAATTCTTCTTTTGTGCTGTTACGTTTGCAGGCTGCTGTAGGTGTGATAATGAAAGTATATAAATTGTTTTAGAATACTATTGGTTTTTTTTTGCTGTTTACATGATAATCTATTTTTTTCTTGTCTTTTTTATTTGTTATCCTTTAAAAAATATTTAATTAAGAGGAAGTATGGTAATATTTGGTATGCTGTGACAAGAAGTACATATTTAGAAGACCAGAATGACAGGCATTACAAGCATGACCCTTGCATTACACATTGCTATCTTCAGTGCAGTTGCTCAGTTCACAGGTATCAGCATATACAGTTGCTTGGTATTATTTCAGAGATAAATTCTGATCTGAGTTCCTCTATTCCTTTCTGCTGTTATTTCTTTAGTTCTGATGCTATTAATTCAGTCATTTTAGCTGTGCTAGTTTTCTTCTGCACTTGTTCTGTGTGGGCTCGAGACCTAAGACTTCATTTTGCTCCTTCTTTTTGTTATTTTGTATAGCACTATCCTCTGACCTTTGGTGTAGAGTTTGGTACAGTTATAACCATAGCACATACTAAAATTCATGTGCAGATCTACTAAGTTTGAGTTTATCCAGTTGTACCCAGCTTCAGTGTGGCTACTGTGCTCAGATCTTTTCTTCTGAAGCCCTTGGAGGTTAACCTGTTGTGCCCCTCTGGAAAGATGTTCTGCTCCTTGATTAGCTGGGTGGTTATGGCCTGTAGTGTCTCTTCAGGCACTTCTGCTGCAGAGTTTCACCCCAGGCCTATATGCCCAGCCTGGGCTAGGTCTGGAGGCATTCAGGGAGTTGAGGAGAGCACAGAATGTGTCACACATGCTCACCTGGCATGGGCCTGAGAGCACAGTAGAAGTTCTCAATCATATGCAAGCTTGAACTGGCTCTGGAGGTGTGGAGGGGACCCGAGAGCATGGCAAAAGGTGTCTCTCATGTGGTGAGCCTGGGCTTGGTCCAGAGAGGTCCAGTTGGTGCAGGGGAGCGCAGAAGCTCTCCTACACACTGTCAGGGCCTGGGCTCTGGTGGGTCTGGGGGGTTCCTGATAATATGGAGGAAGTTCTTATTCACAAGTCGGGCTTGGTCTTGGTCCGGAGAGGTCCAGCGGGACAGGGGAGTGCAGAAGGTCTCCCACACAGTCACAGGGCCTGGGCTTCGACAGATCTGGAGGTCTGGCCTTTAATGAACATACCTACAATTATAGTTGTGATATGTCATTTGTACTCATTCCCTTCAAGAATTTGGACCTACCTGATTGCTTATAATATTTCTAACTACCTTAGCTTTGTATAATACTATTATTATGATGCTAACTACTTCTTTTCAGGTACTAGAAATTCATTCCACCAATTTATTACTATTGCTGGAATGTAGGATTTGGGATGTAGTAGTTTCCTCTTGGCAAAATTAACACAACAATTTGGATCTTTCCTTCTTAGGGTTAAGTTTAGCTAAAGGTCTGTCTATTTCATTTAATCATTCAACTCTTTGTTTCATTGATTTTTTTTAGTCTCAATTACTTTAATTTCTACCCTGTTTTTTAGGATTCCTTTTTTTTTTTTTTTTTTTTTGTGGAACCGGGAATTGAACTCGGGCCCTTGTGCTTGCCAGGGAAGCACTTATCCCACTGAGCCATCTCCCCAGGCCTACCCTGTTTTTTAGAATTTCTTCTATTGCATATGTATTTGGTTTAACTTTCTCTCCATTTCCTAAACCTTAAGGCTCAACCTTAGGTAATTTATTTGAGCTCTCGTATTTATTTATTTGGTTCTGGGAATCATACTCAGGACCTCACACTTGCCAGGCCGATGATGTGCCACTGGGATAAATCCTTGTCCCACACTCTGTTTTTCTGATGTGGCCATGTACTGCTATTTATTTTTCTGGTGAGATTGCTTTTATTGTTTCCCATAAGTGTCAATATTTTGTATTGGTTTTAATATTCAATTATGTAAAGTATTTTCTTTCTTTAATTTTATCTGTGACTCATTTTTTTTTCAAATGGACGTTATTTAATTTCTTTGTGTTTAGATAGTTTTTGCTGCAATTTATTTCCATTTTCATTGCATTGGCTTCATGATACGATAATATGCATGGCATAATTTCAATTGGTATGCTTCTGCCTGTTCTGTGAACTAGCCTGTAGATTCTTTTTGAGAAAGTCCCATGTGTGGCTGAGATAAATGTATAATATATTTTAGGTGGAACACTATATGTCTAAGTCCATTTATTTAAAGGTTTGATTGAGTTCAGATTTTCTTTTTTGTTGACTTTCTGTCTAGTTAATCTATTTGTGACAATAGGATATTGAGGTCTCTATTACAATTATATTAATGGTTGTTTAACTCTTCATGTCCATTACCACTTCTTTTATACAGTTGGATATACCAGTCTTTAGTGCATATATTTATGATTGTTACTTCTTCCTCTTGAGTTTTTCCTTAAGTACTATGTAATGATCTTCTTTGTAAGGCTTGAACTATGTCTGCAAATGGAGCAGCTGCCTCAGGTTTTTTTTTGGGTTTGTGATATATAGATTTTGGTTTCCTATCCTTTGACTTTCAGCCTATGAGGTTTTTTTTAGCTAAACGTGTTTCTTGTGTTCAGCATATTTTTGGATCTCATTTCTTAATTAATTCTGCAAATGTCTCTCTTTTTTTTAACTAGTGAATTGAGACTGTTCACATTGACAGTTATATATGATATATATTATCATATTTGTTGTTTTATTCTCCTGCTGTCAATTTTTTCTTTTTTCTTTTCTGTTTAATTGCTTGTCCTACAAGGTAGAATAATTTTATTATGATTTTGGAATTGGTGTATTCATTGTCTTTTCAAGAATATATTTCAGCTCTTATTGATTTGGTGGCCATGAATTTCTCTTCATGTGCTCTTTATCATGGAGGTAAATTATTTCTACATCAAGTTTAAAAGGTAATTTTATGGGGTACATCCATCTAGGTTGGAGGTTTTTGTTGAAGGGGGTTCTTCAAATGCTTCACTCCAAGCTCTCTTTGTTTTCAGGGTTTGTGTAGAGAAGTCTGTAGTGATTCTGATCAGTTTTCTGTTATAGATGACATTTATTTCCTCTAATAGATTTTGATGTTCTGTTCTTGTGCTACATTAATGGAATCTTGACCATTACATGACCTGGGTTTTTTTTTTTTTTTCTGATCAAGACTATTTCAAGTTCTATATGATTCATTTATATGTACCTTAAAAATTTCCCCATCATTTGAAAGTTTTCTTTCTTTCTTTCTTTCTTTTTTTTTTTTTTCTTTCTGTATTTAGGACAGGGTCTAGAGGACTTACAGGGTCTCACTAGGTAGATTGGATGACTGGACTCTTAGTGATTCTCCTGTTTTCAGCCACCAAGTACTGGGCTTATAGGCACATGCCACCATGCCCAGTCTCAATTGCTGTCTTAATGTGCCAGTGGATGGGGCATTAAGACAGCATCCAACCCTGGCTGCTGCATTCTGCCTAAGTAGACTCTTTAGTCCGCTAAGCTAGCAAGCTGGCCCTGAAAGTTTTCTAACGCTATTTTTGCGAACAGGTATTTTATGCCCTTTGAAGTATCTTCTAGGCCGGGGAGATGGCTCAGTGGAATAAGCGCTTCCCTAGCAAGCGCAAAGGCCTGAGTTCAATCCCTGGTTCTGCAAAAAAAAAAAAAAAAAAAAAAAAAAAAAAGAGGGGTGAAGTATCTTCTAAATCTTCATTTATTCTAATTAATCTTGTATTAGTCTTCTATTCATTATCTACCAGCTATTGGATTGGCATTTTATGGTCCTTTTCTTTCTATCTATCTATCTATCTATCTATCTATCTATCTATCTATCTATCTATCTATCTATCTATCTATCATCTACCTATCAATGTTAGTACCAGGTATTGAACTCAGGGCCTTATGCTTTCTAGGCAGGAACTTATGCCATTGAGCTATCTCCCCAGCCAAGTCTTTTGTTATTTTTTTTTTTTTTTTGTTATTTTTAACAGGTTTTTCATTTGATGATTCCCAACCACAACACTATCTTCTAGGTGCGATATTCTATACTCATTTTGTTTTACTGTACTGCGTATAATTTCAGCAGAATTTTTTTATGAGTCTGTGATATGAAAATCAGCTCTTTTCTATGTTGGGAATGCATGGCTAGCCTGTATTTTCTTTTTGTCTTTTTGAGACAGGGTCTCACTATTCAGTTCAGGCTGGCCTTCAGCTCACTTTGTAGCTCAGGCTGGTCTTGAACTCACAACAATCTTCCTGCCTCAGCCTCCCGAGTGCTGGGATTACAGGCATGTGCCACCATGCCCGGCTTAGCCTGTATTTTCTAAGCTCATGTGATTTTTCATCTCTATTTTTTTTTTTGATCCACTAATCATTTAATTTATGATGTGATCATCTCTTTAGTGATTTCTGTTTTGTTTTTATCAAAAGACTTATTAATTTGTTTTGTTACTTCTTCTTTCTATAAAATTTAGCTGAAAGGCATTTGATTTATTTCTCAACACCCCTTCGATTTGCTTTTGTGTGAATTGGTTGCTATGGGACACATCTTGCTTCTGTGTTTTCTCATTTCCCATTTTTAAAATTAATTTCATTGAGAAACAAATAGCAATGAGACAGTCTCAAGACTGATTAGTAGGACATTTCAATAATTAATATATTGTATATTGTCTTTATAGCAGTTATTCATAGTACAAGATGCAGACATGATATCCCATCCAAGTAGCTGTATATTTATCATAACTATTTTGTATATACAGATATAAAATGGTCCTTCATTTGTATCCCCTTTTTTGTTTAGTTTTGTCAGAAATGGGTATTCCATTGCCATTTAAATATTGTGTGTATGTGAATTCAGCAATATAATCCAATATAGTCCAGTAGTCCATAATAGTAGTGGGTTATCTATAGGACTGGCAATGTCAGAAGTTGTTGACTTCAGCCTTTTACAGCTCAGCCTATTAATATGGCTTTATTTTTTATACTTCATTTTTATAGTTTTCTGCTGGATGGTTAAGACCAAGATAAAGCAAGACCTATATAAGAAGAAATATAACTTTTGTATCTGATAAGGTCAGCCAAGTTCCCTCAGGATTGATCCTAAAACCCTGTACCTCACTTTGTAGATCTTTTGTCAGTGTCAGCCATGTGGATGAGTCATGGCCATTGCTTGATCAATTTGCTCTCTGTGAAAGCCTGAGAGAAAGTTTTCTCTCCATGTGACTCTCCTTAGGCACACTGCACATTATTGATCACTTTCCTCTGTGGCCCCATAATCTCCTTGGTCAGATAATATGGGACACAACTGAGTTCCATCATGTCACAGTAGAGGTTCTCCTATGTCCTATGTATAACCCATTACTGTTATGGACTCCTGGACTATATTGGATTATTTTGCTGAATTCATACATTTACAATATTAAATGGCAATGGAATATCCATTTCTGACAACTAAACAAAAAAGGGGATACAAATGAAGGTCCATTTTTTTTCTCTGAATTCGTTTTTTTCAATTTTATTTTATTGAAGTATAAATATCAATGAAACAGTTTTAAGACACCTTAACAAGATAGATTAGATAAATTAATACATTGCAAATGTTTTCATAATGTTTTGGTATTGTATAAGGTGCATACATGATATTATACTTACAGACATTATTATAGCAGGTGTCTCTTATAAATAAATTATGAGAGTATAGCTGTTTACTTATCTTATTTTTTATACCTGAATTATATCACAGATTCAATAATTAATACTTTCTACCTTGTTATTTTCCTAGTGGTTGTCCATAGTACTAGAAGCCGACATAATATCCTGTCCAAACTTCATTAGTGCAAATCTTGCCTCTCATAGAATTATGTAGACACACGGCGTTATCTATCCCAACTGTACTGTCCATACACACACATCATGATTCTTCCTTTCAATACCCCTTCCTTTGTCTACACCTGTCAAAGATGGGCACTCCATTGTCATTCAACCAGTTTAGGTGCCTGAACTCGATGACACAATCCAACACAGTCCAGAATTCCAGAACAATAGTGAATTATCTGAAGAAGTTGTCAACCATAGCCATTTACAGCTCAATTTATTATTGTGGCCCCATGTTGTATACCTCGTTTTTATACTTTTCTGCTGGATGGTTAAGACCGAGATAGAGCAAGACCTATATACCAAAACATGTAGTTTTTGTTTCTGATGTGGTCAGTGAAGTCCCCTCAAGGTTTATCTTGTAATCCTGTACCTTATTCTGTAGATCCTTTGTCTGTGTCATCCATGTGTGAAGGAACATTTTGTATATGTATATACAAAATAGGGTAGATATACAGCTATTTTCTTTTAATTCATTGAGAAGAAAGATTTGTACTAATAGTGTTTGAACAGGATACAAATATGCAGTGCATTAATTTTTGAAAATGAACTGATTTTGAAACTCTCATTACTATTTTTTCAATAAAATTAATTAAAAAATTTAAATATTTATTTATTTTTTATTTTTTATTTTTTCATTTATTTTTATTTTATTAAAATACAAATGTCAATCAGACAGTTTCAAGACACCTTAACCATACACATTCGATGAATTAATACGTTGCAAACTGTTTTCATAACGTTTTGGTATTGTACAAGGTGCATACATGATATTATATTTACAGATATTATTTTAGCAGATATATCTTATCAGTGAATTAAGAGTGTAGTTGCTTACTTATCTTATTTTTTTATACCTGAATTATATCAAAAATTCAATAATTATTTACCTAGTGGATGACCATAGTACTAAAAGGCTACATAATATCCTGTCCTACCACCATTAGTGCAGATCTTGCCTCTCATAGAATTATGTAGAAGCACAGCGTTATCTATCCCAACTGTACTGTCTATACACACACATCCTGATTTTTTCTTTCTACAACCCTTCCTTTGTCTACACCTGTCAAAAGTGGGCACTCCATTGACATTCAACTACCTTAGGTGCTTGAACTCGACACCACAATCCAACACA
>PVKA01039543.1:6492-19521 GCA_004027165.1 Ctenomys sociabilis
AAAAAAAAAAAAAAAAAAAAAAAAAAAAAAAAAAAAAAAAAAAAAAAAAAAAAAAAAAAAAAAAAAAAAAAAAAAAAAAAAAAAAAAAAAAAAAAAAAAAAAAAAAAAAAAAAAAAAAAAAAAAAAGCAAATTCCTATTTTTGCAGCTCAGTATAACATAGTTTAACAGATATGAAGGTAGTGATATGGCATACTATGTTCAAAGCAGGTAGAAAAAAAATTACGAACTGGCAGGAGAGTTTAAGCCAAGAGTAGTTTCACTGAATATATATATATATATATATATATATATATATATATATAAAGGCACGCCTCGAACCTTCTAATCAGACTTGGCTCTGTGAGTTAATGACATTTCTTTGTAAGAAATGCAAGATTTTGGTCTGTTTGGAAGTAAACATAGTCAGGAATTGAGACAAACAGTAGACAAAAGCTGTGGTTCCGCTATTCGGTAGAAATCGATTTGAATGACTCATAATTTCCTGGGCGACAAAGCTAAGTGGAGGCACCCGGCTTTGGAACCGTACTCTCTAGGACAACTATCAATTTATTTGTGTTGAAGGAAAATCTCCCCCTTCCCAATTCTTTTGTGGAAAGCTGATACAGCAAGACAAGAGTGATAACAAAGGACTGTAAAAACTAAAAGAGCTTTCCAGCAGGTAGTTAGTCATGTCTGTGCCAGGTAATTTTGTGCAACTTTCAACAAAGCATACAACAAGCTGCGCTGAGGAAATGCTTTGAGATCTCTTAAGTGTGAAGAGAATTTATGAGGTTCGGTGTGGAAAGGAGGCACGGCAGTAAGGCAGGAAAGCAGAGCTGGGGGGAAGGTGGGGCACAGAACCTCAGGGGAGCAAGGTTATCAGTGAGATGTTCTCGTTAGAAGCTGTGGCTAGTGATTAGGAAGCTAGGGAGCGCAAGCGACCCTACGACCCTACGCCTTACATATCATCACAATCAGCTAATTACTATCTCTGAGAGACAAAGGCAAGTGCATTGCACAAAGGGAGAAAGCCAAGGGTGGGGCTAGGTTAATCCTGTGTTGACTGAGAAGAATGGTAAATAAAAATCACAAGAATAGGGGCTGGAGAGGTAGTTGAGGCCGGAGAGATAGCTCAGCAGCAGAAGCACCTGCCTGGCAAGAGCAAGGTCTTGAGTGTGATACCTGGTACCAAAAATTAAAAACAAAACAAAAAAGTTATCTTTAAAAAAAAAAAAAGAGTAAGAATACACCGATGGTGACAAAATATGGTGCCGTGAAACATCCCAAGTAGTGTGTTGCATAAGTTACTTTACAGTTTGAAATAACATCCCAAGAAGGTGGGCACCATTACTCCCTCAGTTACAAAGATGAGGAGCCAGAGGTCAAATTAGGCTATGCATTTCGCAGGTGGAAGAGGCATGATGGGAACCTGACCTTACTCTAAGTACAGCTAATTGCGTTTTGTTTTTTTAACTGGGGATCAAACTCAGGACCTTGCACTTTCTAGACATGTACAGCTAACTGTAAAATGGGGATGAAAGCGGGCTCTATGTTGAGGCCTCCAGTTCCACCCCTAGTATTGAAAAACAACCCAAAATACGGTGTCTACCTCAGAGTTGATATGACAATAAATGAGGTGACATGAGAACAGTAAGGAAAGGGGCTGGCGTGGAGGCAATGTTTCAAAATGATTGGTTCCTGTCATCTTTAAGGTTGTCAGTGGTTTATTACATCCTGAAAGTATGAATCCTTTTGCCAATGTCCTTGCCAGGTAGTAAGCAGCTCCTGTGTACATGTCTCCCTAGGGGCAGAAATCTCAGCACTCATGCAAGCTGCGTCATTGTGACACAGCTTTTGTTTAGAGGAATTTCCTTTGATTGCCTGAAATAAACTTCTCCATAGTTTCTGCCCATTGGCTCTAAATTCTGCTATTGAGAGCTACTATGTAAACTGAGACCTTCTTCCACTACACATGAGATTAAATATGGCAAGAAACAGAGGTGCATTGCAGAGTCTTCAGCCTAATGAAGGGCAAGTCTGAAGAGGATGCATCCAATGACAGCAGGTGGAATGGCACTGGAGAATGGTGAGGAGGAAGCCAGGGAAGCCAGCGAGGAGGATGCTGCAGTAGTCATAAGGGCCAGAGCAAGAGGCTGCAAAAGCACAGACGGTTAGGGGGAGAAATGGGCAAGATGTGGGGATTGGTCAAGAATGGGTCAGGGTAAGTAAAAGGAAGCTCACTGAGGGCCCTAAGTGCTCAAGAGCAGCTTTTGAGAATAATCTTTTTTGCTTTTGTTTTGTTTATTGGTGGGTCTAAAAGGCATGTGTGCATTTGCATAGTGGTAAGATGATGGCTTTGGGCTTGATCTGGCAATTACAAATAACTGCCTGAGTGTGACGGTGTGGGTCTGTAATCTGGAGATGCAGGAAGAATAAAGAAGGAGGATTACAAGTTTAAGGCTAGTCTGGGCTACCTAGCTAGCAGACCAAGACTATCTCAAAACAACAAAAGCCTGGGTATCTCGCTCAGTGCAGAGGCTCTGGGTTCAATTCCCAGTGTGTATGCATGTATGTGTATGTATATCCACTAAGTAGAGATAAGTGAGTGGCAAGAAATATCTGAGCTAAGATAAACTTTAAACTTATTAAGCACTGAAGGCTGGCCAGATAGTTCAGTGGATTAAAGTGCCTGCTTAGGCAGACACTGGGATCGGATTTGGTCCCCAGCATGCTGTGCCAGCCTTGCCTCTGGGGCACAAGGAGATTGGGTGTAGTGGTGCATGCCTGTAATCCTAGTGCTTGGGAGGCTAAAAACAAGAGGATTGCTATGAGTCCAATCTGTGTAGTGAGACCCTGTACTAAACACACAATCAATCAATCAATCAATCAATCAATGAATAAACTTATTAGCCAGAAGGTGGTTAGACAAACTTTTGACGCAGGACCTCAAATGGCAAGGTGACGATCTGAACTGAGTCTAGTAGGTAACCCCCACCGTGTGAAATTCTAAAGGATCTGACACTGGGGGGCCTCCAACTGCACCCCACCCTATGTTCTCTTGCTTTTCCTTTTGTGGTGACTTGGATCCCCAGTACCCATATATATCCACTTGTGCTGCCATAACAAAATACCACAGACTAGATAACTTATTGAGAAAATCATAAATTGACTTCCTGTAGTCCTGGAGGCTGTGAAATCCAAGAAAAGGCGTCAAAAGGTTTTATGTTTGGGGATGGCCTGTTCTGTGTTGCCAAGATAGTGCCCTGTTGCTCCAGAGAGAAGAGAAACTGTCCTCATGTGGTATAAGGGACAGAGGGGAACAAATGGGAGGCACATCCCTTCCATTGAAGCCTTTTATAAGATATTTGATTCATTCATGAGTGTGGAGCCCTTGAGACTTAAATATCTCCTAGAAGGCCCTACCCCCCAACACTGTTGCACTAGATACACAATTTCTAATACATGAATTTTTGGGGACACATTCAGGCATGACTCACTATTTTTGATGAAGGCAAAATTAAGGAGTGAAGAAACCTGAATTCCAAACATGACTTTATCTGTTCTTCTGGATCCCAGATGCACTGTAAGTGCCCGTATAATTCAAAACACTGAAGAGATGTTCAGTCCACCTGCATTGAACACTGCTACAGCTAACTGGTTGGTGCTGTGAGTTTGTTTCCAGATACTTTACTCATCCTCTAGTGTAAGTACATAGAACAGCTGACTGTATTCTCCTGAAAGGAAGGGAGTAGATAGTATACTTAAAAGAAAACCCAGAAGCAATAGTTTTGGGTGCTGGTACACATACCAGTATAGATGTCCAAACATCTGCCTACTGGCACAACCATTCACTCACCCACTCCTGAACTCAGCTGGGTCATTCACTGATAAAAATGGGTAAGAGAAAATGGGGGACAGAGAGTAAGTGAATTAAATCTAATAGATTTATAGTGGGGAAACACAAGAGTTAATTGTTTTTTGTATATAGCCCATGTCCTATTCTGCATAAAGCTAAATATAAAAGGTCTAAATGGTTATATGCATAACAGTTACCAACAGTTTCTTCTTGGGAGGAGAATAATAGGGTGAGGGGTGAGAGTGACGGGAGACTCATTTTCCTCTGTAGATGATTCAGCGTGTGAGTTGTCACAGTGAGACTGTACTCCTACCTTACTTAGGTAATATTCAAAATGAGAAAAAGGAATTTCATTTTTAAGATTAACTGCTTATGAAATTGGAGAAACTGAAGATTTCAGAGTAGCATTTCTGATATCAAAATTATCACAACAGTGAACAACATCATGTTTTAGGGTGGTTGTGTTCTGTTTTTTCTGTTTTCCTTTTTTCTGCCTGGTGGTACTGGAGATGAAACCCAAGACCTCCCAGCACAAGGTAGGCAAGTGCTCTTACACTGTGCTACACCCCTAGCTTGATTGTGTTTTTTGTCTTTTTTTTTTTTTTTTTTTTTGAGACAGGGTCTCGCTATGCAGTTCAGGCTGGCTTTAAGCTCACTTTGTAGCTCAGGCTGGTCTCGAACTCACAACAATCCTCCTGCCTCAGCCTCCCGAGTGCTGGGATTACAGGCTTGATTGTGTTTGAATAATAAACAACTTCCACCCTCCCTTCTCAAGTTCAGCAGCCACTCCAGGCTCATAGCCACCTAAGAAACATGAAAGGGCTTTAAGAAAGACTGCAGAAGAGAAATGAAGTGCTTCCAATGTACTGCAAAGGTGGACTGGCGGGCTGTGTAGTGCAAAGCTTAGCCAAGCTACACCAGGCAGCAGAGAAGAGCGTCCTCCTTAACCTTCTCCCAGCCCTTGACAAGCAAATAAGCGAGCCTGTGGCTGGTTGAAGTCCAACGCAGAGGCGGGAAACTCTTCAGCACAGCAGTGACAGTGCCCGGCCTCCCCAGATCTGGCACATCTCAGAAGCCGCTGACCTGTTGCTGCCTGCTAAAACACAATGTGGGAAGAAGAATGAATGTGGGCAAGCTCAGCTAGCCGCTCCGAAGGCAATGATCTCATTTTTCCTGCTGGGCAACCCCCAGTTGATGGTAAATAGAGTAAGACAGGGTAGCATTTAAATTCTATCGTTATTTTTTTCTCAAAAGCCACAAATTTACGGATGAGGCCTTCAACTGTCTCTTGAGCCCGTTATCATAGTCATTGCCAGGAAAGGGGAAATATTCAGAAATACTATCTTGTCTAGAATTTCTCTTTCTTGCTCCTCTTTCAGGATATTTCCTTTTTTTTTTTCAAATATACTGAGGTGGCCTTTGGCACTTGTGATGGACTACTGTGTTAGCCCACTGGAAGTCATGAATATGGGGGCCTTTAATCCATAATCTTTCTCCCAGCATAATTTGTCTATGAGAGTCCTTTCCTGTCTTGCCAGAGGGGAGAAGAGCTATAATTCATTATCCTGTGATCTTCAACATGGCTTCTGGCACAGTGAGTAAGTTCTTTGTTCTTTTCGGACAGAACTGTCACTCATCACTAAACAGTCCTTTATTTTTTTCCCCTGAACACTGACTCATAGAATCATAGATTCTCAGGGATGGAAGGAAGCCGAGAGGTCGTCTAATCCAACCCCCTATTAGATGACTCCAGGCAGTGCCTAGGCATGGGGAATTACTTCATGGCCCCAAATAAGTAAAATTTAGTGAAATTAAAAGGGTGATTTGTGAGGCTCAGGGATGGAACACACATCTCCAAAACGACTTTAAAGTGTTGTGTGTGCTCAAAGGTATGATGAAAATAAAAGCTGGAGTTAATGACATCTTTGTTTCTGAGAGAATTAATGAGGTACAAACTCAAATTTTAAGCCGAGAGGCTCCTTCTTATATATCAGTAGTAATAATTATGATGATAGGTAAGAGCAGCTAGCTAAGACTTTATGAACCCTTGCTATATGTTTATGAAGCAAAGTTATTTATTTACATAAATTATACCATTGTTTAACCATCGCACTGGGGATGACATGAGCTTCAATTTACATACTAGAAAGTGAGGCTTTATCAAGCTTACAGTAGTTTGCCCAAAGTCAGATACCTATTAAGTGGTAGAATTGATATTCCACCATGAAATTGTTCAAGTCTTTGTCCACTGGGCCACAATGCTCTATTACTCTCAAACAACGACAGTTACTACAGAAAACACTTGCTCACTGAATTTATCCCCAGCTGCTGGGCTAGTGAAGAGAGGTTTCATAATCTTTCCCCTAAACCTCTTCAGCTCCTTCTCAATATATGAACTCATTCTGAGCTGAGGCGGAAAGATTTCTTGCTTCTATTCCTTCACGTAAATGGTGTTTTGGTTTCAGCCAAGTGCAAGAGAAATGCTTCCCAGAGCTTTGAAATGTCTTAGTCATCTTGCTGGTGCATCTGGAGCAGGTGATAGGTTTAAAGGGAAAAAACAGCAGCCTCTGATCTTGGACAGCTGGTTTGAGAGCAATGAAAGCCGCGCCCTCATCCAAGGAATAAGTACCTTTCACATAAGCTCTCTCTCCAGCTAGCAGTTTTTGCTCCTAGGTCTCAGAGGCAAGTTTGCTTATTAAGCGTCATCCGCTCAATACTGTCTTTTTAAAAGCTGAATTGCTACGCTGTGATTCAATAGCAAAAAAGTTATGAATAACAGAAAAACAAATCACAAAAATCACTTGTAAGTAACAGGTATCTATGCTTTTGTTTTGCATTCAGGCTTTATCAAGTGCTCTGCCATTCTTTATTGTATTGGACTGATCCAACAACCTGGTGAGAAGGCAAGAAAATTTCCCCAATTTGCGGAGAAAAAAACTGAGGTGGTATTTAAGAGACTCCTTAAAGGCTTCATAGTGAATGGATGAAATAGGCAGGACTGGAACCCAAGTCCTTTTGGTTCTGCTCTTGCCACATTAATTATTTTTATAATGATGCTTACCATGTACACAATTTTTCAACCATCATAAAATATCTCTAATAATTTTATTATTCTCCTTTAGACTTAAATAGTTTGGCATTAAAATGTGCTTTTTCCTTCTTTCTTTGGCGGAATGGGGATTGAACTCAAGCCCTTGCGCTTGCCAGGGATTCTAGGTGTTATTTTAAAAAATTCAATATGTTGTTATTGTCCTTACTAAATGTTAGCCCAGCAATAATATTTAATGATGTTGGAAATGTAATGAGTTGTGTGTTTGGAAAGAATAGGTGAAAAATAACACTTAGTGATACCTACTGCATGTTACTATTTTATAAGCATTCTTTCATTTAATTCTCTCCAATATCAAAACAGGAAAGATACCACTATTGTCCCACTTTGTATTTTAAAAATTGACTCTTTGGCTGGGAGTGTAGCTCAGGAGTAGAGCATTTATCTAGCATGCCAAGGTCCTGGGTTGGATTTCTAACACTGTAACATAAACTAAAGATTTTAATGGACCTTAGAGATGTTAACACAACGAAGGAGTCACATATACTGAATAATGAATCTGGGGCTCAAGTTGGAATAGTCTGACTCTAGAGTATAAAGAATTCTTTCTTTCTTTCTTTCTTTCTTTCTTTCTTTCTTTCTTTCTTTCTTTCTTTCTTTCTTTCCTTCTTTCTTATTTTCTTTCTTTCTTTCTTTCTTTCTTTCTTTCTTTCTTTCTTTCTTTCTTTCTTTCTTTCTTTCTTTCTTTCTTTCTTTTACTTGTAATTCTCTTACCTCAGATTCCTGAGTGCTGGGGCTTTTACTTTGCTAACAACTTGGCTTTCTTTATGTCATTATTGTCAAAACCTATAAGTACAAATATTATTTTATAGATGAGAAAATTGAAGGTAATAATATTAAGTAATTGCAGTCATGCAACCAGAAAGAACTGTCATACTTTTTTTTTGTATTTTAGGGAGGGGTCTACAGGTGTTCAGGGTCTCACTAAGTAGTGATCTACCTGTTTACAGCCTCCTAAGTCCTCGGATTACAGGTACACATCACCACACCCAGTCTCAACTGGCATTTCAGCATGCCCTGGGGGTGGGACTGGTATGGCAGGCCCGGGAATTGAACTCCTGGCCTCTGCACCTGCTTGCAGGTGCTGTAATCCACTGAACTGTTTGGTCAGCCCTCGTTTTTGTTTTTCTGTATGCTAGTTAGACAACATAACCTGTAAGGATGAAAACACCCCACTGTACAGCAATATTTTGTGTTTATGCATACAAGATGTGATCAAACTATATGGTGAATATTTATTTTTTTAAAAAACATTATTGCAATAAGAGAGACATTGTCATTAACCCCCTCCACCCCTAAAAAATAATACTTTTTCCTCCTTCAAACACAATTGTCCTGTCATTTTTGCCACTTTTGGAAACCATTCTGAAAACGTTTTCATGAATTTCTTCATGAGGTGTGACCAAAATTATGGTAAATGCTGCTCCTAAATGCCTTCCAGGGGCCAGGAAGATAGCTCAGTGGAATAAGTGCTTGCCTGGCAAGCGCAGGGGCCTGAGTTTAATTCCCCGTTCTGCCAAATAAATAAATAAATAAATAAATAAATAAATAAATAAATAAATACACGCTTTCCAGTGAAAAGACAGGCTCAGAAAAACAGTACATTATGTTCTTGCCTACCTTAGCCACCAGATTTGGTACTACGTTATGTCTGGGTCCTCCCTAAAGTCAAAATGAGGATGAAATATAACGTTTTTTCTTTTTCTTTTTTGCAGAACCAGGGATCGAACTCAAGCCCTTGCACTTGCAAGGGAAGCACATATTCTACTGAGCCATTTCCCTGGCCCCTCCAATTTTTCTTTTTATTAGTACACGTTTACAGTATATAATGACTGCATTCCCTGTGGGGAGCTGGCGCATGGGCAGAACTCACCTCTGTTCTTGTGTTCCCTTTCTCCCCATCTCCTTTCCTTCTCTTCAAAGGTAAATATTTGGAATTGCTTCAGGACATCAAAGCAGCCGGAAGAGCTCAAAGACACTCCTGAAAGAGGACTCCCAGAACTGCTTCAGAAAGTGCTAAGAACGCTGAGATAAAGGTGCTCAACATAGGGGAAGTATTTTCAAGGGGATTTATGGTAATGTGTCTCTTTACTATAATAAACTTTTAAAATGTTTAAGCATACACTATAGTTTTTGATTACATCTAAATATTTGTACAAACTCATACTCATACATTCTCACCCTATGAAAAACATTACTCTCACTGTTACTGACTGTTGTGGGGGATGAGGACATTTTCGACATATTAAGGAGCCCTTTAGTGAAGACAGAAATCATTAAATCAGTAAGATTATAAACAAAAGTGTCAACCAGGACACCCTTTAATTTGCTGGCCATCCTCATGTTAGCTACTTGATAAAGTTAAGATCTGACATATATAATATCTATTTATTTTGGAAATTTTACAAGAGAAAATGAAAATAATGAAGTGACGAGTGCTACGGAATGGAACATAAGCTATGTTGTCAGAAACATTTAGAAGATCAAACATATGCAGACAGGTGTCAAGCTGCACACTGATTCATTTGCTTCTTAGCTCTAAGATGTTAAGAGAGTTGACCTCTCTGAGGCTCTGTCAACTAGTTCCTAAAATGCAGCTAATCATAACTAATTCACAGTGCTGTTGTAAGTTTCCAATGAAACTTACAACAGTAAGTTTGAAGGTGCTAAGCATCTAGTCCTGTGCTTAGCATAAGTAGAAATTCAGTGCCTACCAGTGCCCTTCACCTTTCCTCTGAGAGTCATTATTGGAGAATAATCTCGACATAGCTAAGACTTTTAAGACCTAAAGGATAGTTATGATTGATAGTTTACTACTATATCACTATTTTTGATATTGATGTAGTTGCGGCTCCCTCAGATCCTGCGCAAAAACTCACTAGTGTAAAATGGATTACTTTGTGACTGATTTAATAAGATTTGCCCAAAATTATTACTTCATTTTAATTTGTTTAGTCTTCTTTCCTTTTCTTCCTATTTGGCAGAGTTGCCTAAATGACAATTAGAAAACCAGCAAGACATGGGAAAGTAAGTTATCCAAGCTGACAACCAGAACTGCTTGGCCTACTTTCTAACAACTGGCAAATTAACCTTCACACACTCTGGTAATGCTACAGAATTAAAGGAGCAACTGTCTGCTTCCACACAGCTGTCTAG
The DNA here is from genome assembly GCA_004027165.1 of Ctenomys sociabilis. Lineage (NCBI taxonomy): Eukaryota > Metazoa > Chordata > Mammalia > Rodentia > Ctenomyidae > Ctenomys > Ctenomys sociabilis. The sequence continues at coordinate 16,594 of PVKA01039543.1, forward strand.
TTCGCTAATGCACATTCCTAAAATAATTTTTTTCTAAAACCACACACTCGCACACACATACTAATTGTCTCTCCCCTTTCAACAATCCAGCTACTCAGCCCTTCTTGAAAGCCATTTTGGTAAACACTGTGCTGACCAAGACGTGTCTGGAGATGGGAGGATGGAGAAAGCGTGTATTGTTTATTGAATATCAGAAAACACTTCCTGCAAGGGACTTAAGGCATGTGTGAGTGCTATCATAAGAGCCACATTTCAAAGGGCTGAAGTCATTGCAAACACCGCCTTAGAAGCGTGTGCTAATGCCAAAGCCTATCTTCCACAGTATTTCCAGATCTGCTTATTGAAAAGCTAGAGAGCTTTTTCAAACTATAAATCAAGAGTGAACAAGCAAAGGGTCAGTAGTTCACTTCCATGCATTGCTCCCTTTCTACTTACAATTCAATTTTCTTAGCCAGGTTACATGTTGGGGAAGACAAATGGGGTCATGAATTTAGTAAAGAGGTGAGCTGCACACAGGTATAGCAATCAATAAACCTAAAGTTACCTAAAATCAGGGAAAATGGAGAAGAAAAATTAATTAAAATTAACTTAGAGCCATTTTTTTTAAAAGAAAACTTCCATTTTACTACTGAATGGCCTCTGGTCTGAAATTTCAATTGTGTAAAGTCTAAACAAAGAAGCACATTTTTTTTTTTTTTTTTTGTCTTTTTGAGACAGGGTCTCACTATGCAGTTCAGGCTGGCCTTAAGCTCACTTTGTAGCTCAGGCTGGTCTCGAACTCACAACAATCCTCCTGCCTCAGCCTCCCAAGTGCTGGGATTACAGGCCTGCGCCACCACGCCCAGCAAGAAGCACATTTAATTACCTGGGAAACCCAATATTTTTTTTTTCTTTTTTTAGACAGGGTCTTCCTATGCAGTTTGGGCTGGCTTTGTGCTCACTTTTGTAGCCCCCTGGCTTGTCTCAAACTCGCTGAGATCCTTCTGGCTCAACCTCCAGAGTGCTGGGATTACAGGCATCCACCACCACCCTGGGTTCCAGGGCCACATGTTGGGCGCTCGCATCCAGGTCCAAGATGGTGTGCACAACATGTGGGGCCAGGGACCAAACTCTCGTCCTTGTGTGGCCAAGTAGGTGCTTATGCCTCTGAGCTATCTCTCAGGCCCTTAGAAACCCAATTTTAACTTGCCTTTAACCATGAAAATAAATTTTATGTGCAAATTCAGAAACACATTTATGAATCAAAGACAAAAGCCTCTTCTAGGTTAGCAGGGAAGCTTTCCATAAAGGAAACATGAAAATCTTTTCGTACAGTTGTCCTATACTAGAGAAAATTCTACTGTTTCTGTAAAACATAGAATAAAGATTAAATGCAAACAGAGTCATTGACCACTGGACTTTAAAGAAAGGAAAAGGCTAACCAGAAATGCTTTTTATTGGTAAGAATCACTCAGGTGAATGTGGTACTTGATAATTATTCAGACTAGACAGGGAATATAAATAAAAAACCTCTTCTCCTACCATGAGGTACCACTTCATTCTTTGAAAATGAAAAATTTCTCTCTATACATTGAATAGTCACAACATACTCAGGTAGGACGGTGCTAGGGATCTGACCCATAGAACTCTGCTCTTTTGTGGGCAACAACAGCAGTTTCTGAGGAGGGAAGTCTATGAACACATGGACAAGCTTGAGTTCACTCTCACCCCCCCTGCACATGTTGTCTCCAAACCTAAGGCACCTCATACCACCTCCTTTGTATAGGCTCCCGTTGAATACTCTTGGGCACATCAAGTTTATCTTGGCCAAATCCATGTTTAATATTCTAGATTAAAATCACAGAATGTTGGAGGTAGCAGTTACTATATATAAAATGCTCAGAAAAAAGGGCCAGCCAAACAGCTCAGCAGATTAAAGCATCTTCTCAGGCAGACACAGCATTGTGCTGGCCCCACCCATGGTAACCATGGTTGAGAATCGGCATGCTGATGCATACCTGTAATCCTAGCTCTTAGGAGGCTGAAAATAGGAGAATCATTACGAGTCTGATCTAGGTAGTGAGATCCTGAACACCCTGTACTAAAATACAAAAAAAAAAAAAATGCTGGTGCCTTACCTATACACAACCTGGCCAATTACTTGGTGATCATTTATGAAAATGTCATTTTTAGTCTTTTTAGGGAATAAGGGATGATTGACTTTTTTGTTTGTTTGTTTGTTTGTTTGTTTCTGATGCTGGAGATGGGACACAGTCTCATATACTAGGCAAGTACTCTACTACTGAGCCACATACCCAGCCCAAAAGTACATATTTAAAAATTTTTTTGTTCTATTTTTCTGGTTCATCAAATCTCTCATAGATATTTATACCAGAGAGAGGGGAAAATCATAAAAAGTAGGTATTAGGAGAGGCTGGATGTAGTCATTAAAAGTTCACTGAAATAAATGAAAAGGAAGGGCCAGCGGGATAGCTCAGGAGACTAAGAGCCTGCTTATATAAACACAGGGTCTGGGGGTTCCATCCTTGGTGTTACATGCCCCCCCAGGTGTGCTGAGCTTGCAACCGAGTCTTGGCATGGTGGTGCATACCTGTGATCCCAAGGCTGGGGAGGTTGAAAACAGGAGGATCGCTGAGACATCAAGCTGCAGGTGGGGCCAGCAAGGCACACAGGGAATCAAACCCTGGTCCCTGCACCGGCCTAAACAGGCTCTTTTAGTCTGCTGAGCTATCTGGCCGGCCCACAATTATCTCTTTTGATGTCAGTTTTTCTAGTGTCTATATTTTCCCAGATTGAATGAGAAGTGAGATTAACCCAAACAACAGTGCAGAACCCATAATACTCAATATAGATCAAGGTTGTTTGATCAAAAGTTTAAAGAGTAGAAAAACATACCAACACAATTTACTATAAAACAAAATACTGTGA
>PVKA01039544.1:0-19414 GCA_004027165.1 Ctenomys sociabilis
CCTTGTCAGCTAAATTACTGCCTAATGAACTAATGCTGTGAACCTTTGCCCCACTAGGGCCTGTAATCCCTGTTCCTAAAACAAAGAGGACATAAAAACCTCAGGTGGGGTCATAAACCTCAGGCCTAGCTTGGGAAAACATTTAATCTCCGGCCTGGGGACACTCTTGTCACTTTACACAAGTAAACCCACCCGTTCTTGGAATGCAGCTAAAACCACAGAGTTAGCTAGTAGTTGCCCTTTGGCCTACCCCTCTTAGTTACCCAAAAAAGTCAAATATTCTCAAACTCCTCCTCTTCTTTGTCTTCGGGCTTAAAACCCAGCCCATGGTCAGCTCGGGGCTGAGCCCCATGCATGCATGGAAAATAAAATCCCCTTGCTTTTGCATGAAAAAAAAAAAAAAACAGAAAAAAATTAAAAACTATGTGTTTCACAATAACATCAAAGAAAAATGAAATGCTTAGGAATCAATTTAACAAAATAAAAGATCCACACAGTGAAAATTACAGAATTATGAAAAAGGGATTGAAGAGGATTTCAGAAAATGAAAAATATTACTTGCTGGTGGATAGGAAAAACCAACACAGTGAAAAAGATACTGCTCCCAAATTATCGCACAATGCATTCCTGATTAAAATATGATTAGCATACCTCTCAGATCTAGAGAAAATATTCTGAAAATTCATCTGGAACCACAAGAGATATAGAATAGGAAGAATCAATCCTTTGCAACAAAGGCAAGGAGGGAGACATTACAATTTCTAACTTGAAATTATGTCACAAAGCTACTGTGATAAAATCATTTTCATACTGGCAAAAAATTAAAAAAACCAACCTGAGGGTTAATGGAGCAGATTAAAAGATATAAATACAACTACAAATATACTCATCTGCCTTATCTTTGACAAAGGGGCCAAACATGTTTACTAGAACAAAGATAGCCTCTTTAATCAATGGTGCTGGGAATTCTAGTTCTGCATATGCCAAAGGTTAAAATTGACCCAGGTTTATCAGTATACAGCAAACTAAAGTCAAAATGGATCAGTGATCTAAATATTAAGCAAATATTAAATCTGCTGGAGGAGAGAGTAAGTAGAAATCTTGAAGACATAAGTGTAGGCAGGTAGTTGATGAACAAAAAACAAACTGCACAGGAAATACTTCAAAGAACAAACAATTAGGATCTCATCTTTTTGAGAAATTCTTGCCCATCAAAAGAAATCACCAAAAGAGAAAAAGAAAATCCACAAATTGTGAAAAACTTTTAGCTGACTGTCCTTCAGACAAAGGACTTCTATCTAGAATATATGAAGAGTTAAAAATATTAGGTCCCCAAATTCAAAGATCCAATCCAAAATTGGGCATCTGAGATGAATGCACACTTCTTGCAAGAAGAAATACAAAAGTCAAATAAAAAACTGTTCAGTATCATTGGTCATTCAAGAAGGGCAAGTTAAAACAGCACTGAGAGTTTATCTCACCCCAGAAATAATGGATATCATCAAGAAGTTTTGTACAGTTCTGGGCATTTTGTTGATAGGGCCTAAATGCTTTTGCATTTATTTGTTTAAAGACAATCAATATTCATTAAATGTGAAATACAGGATCCCAAATGCTGGATGGGCTGTTGGAGAAAGGAACCATTCTCCACTGTTGGTGAGAGTGTAGACTGATACAACATATACGGAAATCAGTGTGTAGACTCCTCAAAAGGCAAGAATTAAAGGTCCCATTCAAACTAGCTATTCACCTCCTGGGTAACTGAGAATGTCATACTGTTGTAGTATAGGTGAACCCATGTTTTTTGCAGCACAATTTGTCATAACTACTACTGGAGTCAACCCAAATGTCTATTGACTGTGGAATGGATAAAGAAGATGTGGTAGTTTTTATGCAATGGAGTATCATTCAGCCATAGAGAAAGATAACTCAGGGCTTGTCTAGGTAAATGGATACAACTAAAGACCATATTCTTATGTAAAACAAATCAGACTCACTTGTGTAAACATTGTATTTTCTCTCTAATATAAAGAACCTGAAAGTGTAAACAAATTCTGAAAAACACAATAGATACTGTGAAAGGGAAAAAATGTGCAAAGGGAATGAACAACCGGGATGGGGGAAAGGAGAAAAGAATAAGGAATGGAAAAAGAAATATGTGTGTACATACAGATGATAGCTTGAATAATTGTATTGATTTCTGCTGGTCTATTGAAAGAAGCAGTTAATGCTTACATATTATTCTGTTTTTTAAATTTTTATGTATTTTTGCATACTTATATCTCATTACCTTAACTAATTTGAATATATGCAATTATAGCAATGATTGCTGCATCCTCTTTTCTTAGTGAAATCCTAATCATTTCTAATGGTTTTTAAGTATTTTTATTATCTTTAAAAATGTGAAAAATAAATTAAAATAGGGGACAAAAAGAAATTTGGGTAAGAAAGTAATATGGAGTGTTTAGGGGAAACTAACTGCAGAGTAAGGATAGAATGTGCCTCTCATTAACACTGGAAATGTGCAGAATGAAACACAGAAAAGTGAGACTCTATGAGGAAGCGCATGGATTTTCTCACACTGATCGTTCTAATGACCCTTCTGAAATGGGATCTTTTCACAGTTATAAATGTGAGTCCATTAATATTCTTAAAATCCTCCCACAGAGCTTTTGCATTTATTTGTTTAAAGACAATCAATATTCATTAAATGTGAAATACAGGATCCCAGGCTTATTTTTAAACTTAATGTTATTAAATCACACATGAATTCATCATGGACTTCATATACATATTTCTTGTTTAAAGACCTAATTAAAGCACAGTGTTGTTGAGACTTAGACATATTTTTTTTGTACAGTTCTGGGCATTTTGTTGATAGGGCCTAAATGTCTTTTTTTGTAGATTAGACCTTCTTTATATAGTGCTGCTGTAATCAATGCTGTTTGTACGGTATGGCACAGCACTTCTGTCCTATGTTACTGTACATTATAGTTTTGCAAGTAAGACTTATAAAAACAAGGCAAAGCAATTTATTACACCACTTCTTGGTTCTGAATACTGTAATTAACATACTTGATGTAAATCTTCATTTTCTGACTAATTTTCATTTTCTGATGTAGTCTCAGGAACTTATCTATGTTTTTGGATGAAGAATGTCTGTATCCCATATGCTCAATATATTGACAAGATCATCACTAAAGATATCAAGGCACTTCAATATCCTTAACATGGGACAAATTGAGTGAGTGGCAGTAATTAAGGGAAACAGGACCAGCATACTACCACCAGAGTAGAAGGTGCCCAGCAAAACAACTTCCAAAATCATTTAGCTGCTGGGTGGGGTGGCGGTGAAAAAGCTGGATCATTTTGGTATTTATAAATGTGACAAAACATCTTTTCAAAAGGTTTGGGGTACTCCAGGAACATATAAACTTAAGACAGAAGACAGGGTGGTGCAGCAGGAGGCAAATTTGGCTTTTGCTGACCTTCCACAGAGTCATTTAATCTCTTGAGGTTTGCTCCTTCATCTTTAAGTAATCGTGTTCTCACTGTTGTGAGAATCAAAGGACTATTTCAATATTTTGCCTCCATTTGGGGCACAATAAATGCTCCTTCTTTTGTTCCACTTGAACTGTAGACATAAATACTGGCTGCAGCCCTGTCAAAGGTTTCTTTATATTTGTGTTTCATTATAAAGATCTGGTTTTCTTTGTGCTACATATACATTGTCATGGCTCTACTATTTGCTATTAATGACGGTATTTCTATAATAGATATATAAAGGTGAAGCCATATGATGTGGATTATAGTATATAATGAAGTGACTCTGGAATTGCTAATTTTATTTCAGAAAAATTGTTCCTTTGCATGACCTGGCCAAGAAGCTTCCCAGTATTGCTTTCTGTCATGGGCCCAAAAGTCCCTCTCAAAGGTTACATTTTTAATAACATCTTCTTCTGTGAAAGGGATTGCAATATATCAAAGATCACACACTGATCATAAAAGGACACTGAATAGCAAAGGTGGCAGGAGTTGCTTACAATGGTTTTCACTTGGATAACAGAATTCATTAATTTACATCTCAGTGCTCTCACAAGGCCAGAACCTAGTTCCTCAGGTGATTTCGGACATTTATTGAAAGTATTCTTTGATTATTAACATATTGGAGTACTCTGGCACATTCAAAGGTAGAGACTATGATGCTAGATATTCTGTGAAACATGAAAAATCCTGCAAAATTGAAGCAAAAGTTTCTCTCCATTCTAGAAACTAACTTTTTACATGTATATTCAAAACATTTTAATAAGTATAATGTAGAGTGAACTTTCCGGCAGCTCATCTATATCACAATGAATCATCATGAACAATTTCCTTCAAATTTTCCTAAGTTGCTCTCTATTTACTAAAATCAGTCTATAATTGTAATAATTGCTTATGACATGCGTCATCTAGAGAACACACCTATGATCCTTTGCACTTGTAATCATTTTATTACATTTATAGAAATTTCGTATAAGTATCAGCACACTTTTTAACATCTTAAGCTTTCAACTATAAGGACATGTACATAAAAATATTTAGCTGATCATTTAAACATAGATTTTAAAGGCTTTTCTCTCCATTGTATGTTATGGAAGGGTCTACAGAGTGTTCAGGATCTCACTACTAGGCCGGACTCACAGTGATCCACCTGTTTACAGCCAAAAAAAAAAGAGCTGGCATTATAGGCGCTTGCCACCATGCTTAGTCTCAATTGCCTTCTCAACACTCCCCAGGGCTGGGGCTGGCACAGCACACTCAGGGATTCAACCCCTGGCCCCTGTGCCTTCTTGCAGATGCTTTAATCCACTGAGCTATTTGGCCCGGTTTTATAGTTTATCCAGTAATTGACAATATCTCACTTTCCAAATCTGCCAAGACTTTTTATTGTACATTTAGGTCATTTCCAAGATTTAGTCATTACAAATGGTACTGCTTTTAACAGGGGTGCACATGTATTGCTGTGGCATGATATTTTTAATTCTTAGGGGAAAAGATCAGAAGGAGAATAACTGAGTTTCTTGGGGCCTCTAATCCCATTTTTTTGAGGGATCTTATCAACAGAGCAATAGATACAAAAGATGCGGGTCTTTTATACAGTGGAGTACTACTCAGCCATAGAGAAAGATAAACTGAAGGCTTTTCTGGGTAAGTGGATGAAACTAGAGACCATACCTAGTTTCAAAGGCAAATAAATCAGATTCTTGTTCGTAACATTGTATTATCTTCCTAGTGTAAGAAATTGAAACAGTAAATAAGATCCAAAAGGTACAAGAGAGACAGTGGAAGGTAGAGAAACTGCTCTGAAAGATCAACTCAGGAAGGAAAACGGAGGAAAGAGTACACATACACACAAGATAGGTAAGATAACAATTCTATTAATGTATATTAATTCACTGAAAGGAACAACTTTTTATATTACTTATTCACTCTTACATGTCTATATCTTGTAATCTGAGCAACTGATTTGAAGATAACAATATGCAATACAATAACCATTTTTAATTTTTTATGTATTTTGAAATACTGTATCATTTTATTCTCTAAATTAAAAAACTAAATAATTTTCACATTAAATAATAAAACTTATGTAAAACTGTATTATCACCAGACTATTTTAAATACATACAAATCAGAGAATTAAAGGTCTTATTTCTTGCAGAATTGGATAATGCATTACAAGAGATATGAAACCAAAATATTAAAGAGAATTAATCTTTCCAGTTATACAAGGTTTTATCATTTCTTTGTGTGAAAGAAATTCAAATAAAAATATCTTTTATTTCATTGAGCAATGATATTGTATTCAGGAAGCTTGATGAGGTTTTGTAAAAGGTCAAAGACCAGCTGTGAAATGAACTGCAGTCAAGAAAATTTTCATATAACACACGAATATATACTTGTGAAAATGTACCATTACTGAATATATGTGCTTGTAAAGTAAGAATAATAAATATGACTGTCAAGAATAATGACAATGAAAAAAAGGAGATTGTTAATTCTTAAATCCTTTAAAAATTTTCATTTTCAAGTATTTTATCTCAGATTCTTCCAACGGTGCATCCACAAAATGGGATTAAAGATGATTTGAATGACTCTACATGCTTTTATAATTCATTAGATTGTTATAAATCACAATACTTAGGTATCAGGAAAATCCTCCAAATAAATGGAGTTTTATTCAGTAGTATTAACAAAATCAGGAGATAGCAATGCGGTGCAGTCAGGCATTTGATGAAATTTTCAATGTTTCTTTAGTCTTTTATTACTTAATATTACTGAAGAAATTTAATTCATTAAATGAAAAGTTAAGCAGGGTAATTCAAATATCACAAAAATAATGCAACATATCTTATGGGCATACGCATATATTTGTAAAGTTAAATTACATCCCACATAAGCTACTAGAAAGCTTATTGTAAAATTTTTCAACAAACATTATTTAAAAATGCTTTGTTCATCAAATACTTTGAATGTTTCTTAGGGGCCAGGGAGATGGCTCAGTGGAATAAGCACTTTCATGGCAATTGCAAGGGCCTGAGTTTAATCCCTGGTTCTGAAAAAAAAAAAAAAAAAAAAATGTTAGATAATTGTAAATTGTTGTTGCTTTTACTTGACTGACAGATTCTTTTTTAAAGAATTTGTGTCACTTATAAAACATGACTAGGTAATCATCTCATTTGAAACACATAAAGAACTGTTTGCCAAATTTCTCACAAAAAATTTGAATTGCGCTAAAAATCAGTGTTTTGAAGAGCCAAAGTAATCTTGAAAAATCACTAATTATGAAAGGTTTGAAATAATTTTAAGAGTTATACACTCTTCTTTGAAAGGAAACAAAATTTTCTAGAATTTCTAACATGACTTGCTCAAATATCTGCTAGGTCTGTAATGCATTTCTTGTAAAAGCAAGGCCACTGATTTGTATGTGAAGAAGGGAAGACATGAGATTCTTTTAACTCACTTTGAGCAATTTTAGTAGAACAGGTAGCATTCAGTATTCTCACAAGGTTATATAAATAAAGATTGTTTTGAAATTATATATATATATATACATATAAATACGTACACTCATAAGTATGTATTAATTTGGGTAACAGAAATAAATCTAGATGTGCAAGGCAAATATTTAAATGACATTTCTTGATTATAAAGTTACATATTAATGCAAATTTGAGAGATTACTTCTCAATCAATTTCATCCTGGTATTGTGGTCAGAAGTGGGTCTACCATTGCTTATCAAGGTCACTGTTATCTAGGACACTGGGGCACACCTGTAATTCCTGTACTTTGAAATGCTGAGACTGGAGGACCACAGGTTTTGAGCCCAGCCTGGATAATTAAACAACTTAGGGAAATCGTGTCCCCAATGAGAAAGTTAGTGTATGGATAGGATCATAGCTCAGTGCCAAACTCCCAGGTTCAGTCTCTAGTACTGTAAAACAAAAAGCATGCCATAAATTTGAGCCACATGTATTATTTTAAAATATTTAGTAGCCACGTTATTTAAAGTGAAACAGAAATAAAAAATAATAATTTTAATTATTTTGTATATTCAACATATCACATTCTGAAGTTTCTATTTTAGCCTGTAGTTAATCAGGATAAACACTGAGATGCTAAACATTTTGATTTTATTTATTTATTTATTTATTTATTTATTTAATGTACAGAGTCTTAATATGCAGTTGGGACTCACAGTGATCCTCCTGTTTTCAGCTGCCCCAGCTCTGGAATTACAAGTGTGTGTCACCATGTCCAGCCTCAGTAGTTGGCTCAGTGTGTCTGGGGCTGGGGCCAGCATGGTATGTGAATTAAAGATGTCTCCCTTACTTACAGTTAAGTAACATTAATATGCAGTGCTCAGGTTAGCACTGAGCACAGTTCAGTTCTCCCTCACCACACCACGCAGCGGCTGCACGTCAGATAGCACTCATCCAGAGTCATTCATCTTAATTATTTGTTGCCTTACTTTTCTGGATTGGTCTAACATAGCTTTTCAGTATCTTAGAAAATCTTTGTTCTTCTAGTTCCTTTCACTTACATTAAACTCCTTCTCCCATATCTAAACCTATTATAAGGAGGCAGAAAAAAATGGAACTACTTTGTTAGGTCTTTTTTTGTAGCTAATTAGTTCAAAATAAATTGTGTTCCCCTCCTTCAAAGTTTGGCCCTTGCATTGATTCTTTTTTTTAAGAGCTTATTAAATTTCAGTAAAGGGTCTACAGGGTCTCACTGTACAGCTTGGACTCACAGTGTTCCTCCTGTTTTCAGCCTTCCTAGAGCTGGGATTACAGGCATGCGCCATCATGTCCAGTCTCAGTTGCTGTCTCAGTGGGGCCTGCGGGTGGGGCTGAATTGACTCTTTTTGTATCAGTGATGTATAATTTTGAATGATTCTAATGGGTGGTCCTGGGTTACATTTTCTGTAATTATGTTTTGGAACAGATTAATTAGTAGATTGTACCCTTCTCTTGCAATGTGTATGTTGAAACCTTATAACACCATGATTGTGTTTGGAGGAGGGATCTTCACAAGGTAGTTTGGTTATGCAGGCGGAGCCCTCCGAAATGGGCTTACTGTCCTCACAAGAAGAGGCCTAAAGCTAGCAAGGAATCTTTTCATGCATTGCTATATAACAGGTATAGCCCGTCTGCAGCCCAGCAGAATGCGGCACGAGACTCTGAGCATGCTAGCATGCTGTGCTCAGACTCCCAGCATCCGAAACCATGAAAAAGAAATGTCTGCTGTTTGTAAACCACATAATAGACTATTTTGCTGTGGCAGCTCAAACTGATTGAGACAGACAGTAAAGGAAATTTTAGAAAATACCTGTCACAGGATTTAGAACTGTTGATCTACGTGAATACAGCAGTGGTGGTTTTCTTCTGTCTGTAAAGGAAGACAAGCCATACTGAACTGGTTTTAAAGAAAGAATTGAACGATTGAGTCCTAGAGTGTTAAATTGCTATTGTACCTCAATTGTGAGTTCAGAAAACCTTTCTTGCCGAGACATTGAACTTTCTTCTTTTCATGATTTATTTGATCTCTCTCTCCACTTGTCTATCTGCCCATTGAATATTTTCACTAAGCACCTTGGGTAAAATGTGTTTTAGTGAAAATGGATCAATAATAATATTTAACTTAAAAATAAGACAAACGTATTCAGTACTTACCTTGTTTTGTTTTCTCTCCTGAGAGCCTGATGAATATTGGTGCCATATTTGTAAGTATTCTTTACAGAATGTATAAATAATTGTTTCCATCTTAGCTGGCATGTAATATCTTAGGGCATGTGTTTAGAAAGGCACAAACTTAAAAGTCCCAAGCAGAGCCGCAGTTCCTTCACACCTTTAAACTGATTTACAAAGAAATACAATGTGCCTTTACCAGAGGCAGATGCTCCTCTTTAACACCTGAGTGAGTGTAAAGGGAGATTATTACAGTTCTATGTGGTATAGCTTTGACTTTAGCCCTTTTGTCTTAATCTGATACCACACTGCTGGCAGTCTTCAAATGAACAACATAGATACATTTATGTAACAGTGCCCCATGACCAAAAGATGATGTGGTGTTTCACTATCAATCCTCTTCTATGATATTAGGTTTGCGCTGGTCACAGAGCTGTTGCTAAATAGAGCCTCCCCCAAGCTGTCTGAGTTAATACTGGCTCCAATCATTCCGCTGCCCTGTGGAGTATGAGAGCGTGGCAGGGTTGTTGTCACATTTCAAAGGCAAAAGACCGTGCTATGCTCAGATCACACACTCCTCTTACACTGGTCCTTTGGAGTTTGCTTTTCTTGTTCTTTTGCTCTTAGTGCATTAAGGTGTTTCCAACTTGGCACACATTTTGAAGTCAAATTACTTTCGTTTTCTTTATTTTCCCTTTGGATCACTTGGGCAAGCTTATGGTGAAATAAAAGATGTTAACAATATTTTTCTTAAAAGTTTTATTAAGTTTAACGTTACATGTTAGATATAATAATGATCAATTCTTCATAGGGAATTTGTAACTTTGCGTTATATGTCTTCATTTTCCTTTTGCTCCCTATCCCCCCTCGTTGCTTCAGCCTCTCTTCCATGCTATCTGATGAAATCTTTGTTTCCATCTTTCCTTCCTTTCTCATTGAAAAGATTCCTTCTTTTCCCTTCCCATTCCAGCATTTTATTAAGATTTCACAATTTCTATTATACATTTTAGTTGTTACTTACACTTTTGGTAACTTACACCAGAAGAACAATGAGATATTTATACATGCGCATCCAATTTATTTCATCTAAGACTGTGGTCACAAGCTGTATCCATTTACCTAGAAATGTCTCCAGTTTATCCTTCTTTGTGACTGAGTAGTTCATACTCTGTTTTACATATTTGGAAAAATCCCACGTCTTCTTTAATTCCTTCACTGGTTGATGGAATTGGGGTGTTTTCAAGTTTAGCTATTACGAACTGTGCTGCTGCAAACATTAGTGTGATGGGGCTGGGGCGAGGGCTCAGTGGCATAAGCGCTTCCACGGCAAATGAAAGGGTCTGAGTTCAATCTCTGGTTCCCCTAATAAAAAAAAAAATATGGGTGTGCATGCATCACTGTAGTATGGTGTTATATGGAATCAATGACTAGGATCTCATCTGATTAAAAAACTTTATTAAAAACACAGCAAAAGAAGTTATCAATACGCTGAAGAGACAACCTAGAAAATAAAGACAAAATTTGTCCAGGTATTCCTCACATAAAGTTATATTTAAAATATATAAAGAACTCCAAAAATCAGCCCCTGGATGTAAAGCCCCAATTTAAAAAGTGGGCATTTGAATACACACTTCTCAGATGAAGAAGCAGAGCAACAAATAAATATAGGAAAAAATGATCAGCATTACTGGTCATTTGAGAGATGAAAATTAAAATGAGGCCAAGTTTTCATCTCACTCTGGAAAGGATGGTCATCATCAAGAAATCAGCCAATGGCAAATTCTGGAGGGGCTGTAGGGAAAAAGGAAACATTCACCACTGTTGGTGGGAGTGTAGACTGGTGCAACCACTGTGGAAATTAGGGTGGAGATTCCTCAGACAACTAGGACTAGAGGTTCTTTTTGATGTAGCAATTTCCTTTCTTGGTATCTTTCCAAATAATTGAAATATACTTTGTGTACATTATGCATCATGGGATGTTCGTATTTTTGAGAGAACCAATATTTTGATATTTTGTGGGGAGTCTTTATTTTAAAAGAGAAACACTATATACTAAATCTTTCAGGAAGTTATTTGGTGCAGTCTTTAGGACAGATTATTCATTAGTACTGCAACATGTACAGAGCAGACTTTTATGTGAGTTGTCAAATTATCTACTCTAAAGAGCTGAAGAAACTATTACCAATTTTAAAACTTTCAAATATTGCCTCAATTGTCTATTAAGCACCTTAAAAGCATGTTTCATTTTAGTGGTAAAGAAAGTATTTATTATCAAAGGTTTTTTAGAAACAAACTACTTCCATCATAGTCTCTGTTAAAAAAAAAATGCCATGGTTATTAAAACAGGATATTTCTACATTGTTTTAAAGATCAATTGGGATCATATCTGAAATTTAAATTATCAATGAAAAGTGAATATATTCATATTTCATACACACTTTTTATCAGTGACATAAGTAATGATTGCTCTTTAAAGAATATTTTTGATAACTTTCAATTCCAAACACTGTGTTATCCTATTAACCTATTGCTAATAGCTTGGATCTTTTCCTTGATAAAGATATGTTCAACAAAACTTGAAGGAAAAACAACAAAAGGAAAATACTCTGATATGGAGGAGAGATTGTACATAGTTAAGAAGTGTATTCATATGTGTGTTAAAACTTTTCATCTATATTTGACTTTAATAATTGCTTCTGTCAGATCATGTCTAACATTCCGCTCATCACCCAAAGGATGTTAACTTTGCCAAGCTTGATGCATAATAGAATGCATTATAGTTAGCAAAAAGTTATGTAACTAAAACCTTGGTTTCTATATTCTGTTTACTGTTGTAACAATGCTTTATAATTAACCACCATAAAATGATTTCAAGCAATAGTGATGCTTGACTTATAGTCATGGAGTGCCTGCCCTGTGGTTTTCTTAAGGATGTCATCCCCATTCTTAGCTTCAGGTTTCAACCTCAGAGTGCCCATGGGACAAGATCATTTTTTGTGGTGCTCCATCGTATAGGTCCAGTAGTTACCCAAAGCACATTGTGATGTCCTTGTACTGATTATGTGTTCAAGGCTGAAAAACAGTGGCTTCCTAGAGACATTTTATTCTCAGAGACAATCACCAGGATTAAAGAAGGCAAGCTGAACTCTAAAAGCCACATTTCAAGCCTCTGTTTATCAACTTAAACTAACATTCCAATGACCAAGCAAATTTCATGGTCAAGTACAATGTCAAGATGAAGGCATACCTGTTCTTCTCCCATAATCATACTATACTATATCCATAGTTGTATAACCATAGCAACAAAAGTGGGAAATTAGAACTAGGCTAGTATCTAAGGTAAGTGGTTTGTTGAATGAAATGTGCACAGTAGAATTCAAGCTAAAAGCAAACATTGTCTTAACATCAGTTCTTGAACATTGTAAGAGTAGAAAACTTTTGCCTGTAACTGAGTGAAATACCAACCACTTCCCATGTTTGATTTAGACCATCTAAGAATCATCAGGTAGAAACAAGACTAATATATTTAAATCTCTCTTCTGTGTTAGTCAGTGTTCTATCCCTATGATAAAATACCCAAGAAAATTTACTTGACCAAAGAATATTGTCTGTCAGTTTCAAAGGCTTTATATTATGGTTTCTGAGTTCAATGTTCCATGGTGATGATGGAGAACAGCCACTCACCTTGTAGTGACCAGGAGAGCAACAACATGGAAGGGGCCAAGCATATGATATGCACTCCAAGAACACTGCCCAAGTGTCCTACTTCTTTCAATTATGGTCTACTTCTTCACTTTTGTTATCTCCTAATATCCCACTAAATTATGAACCTATTAATTCTTTAATCTTTTGAAGAGGTCAGAACTTGCTTGATTAAATTACTTCCCCAGAGACAACCTCTGGATACTGCAGTGTTGAGAAAAAGCATTCAATACATGAACCTTTTGTGAGGGCTTTCATTTGTGAAAGGTTTCTCATGGACAAAGTGTAGTTCAGGTTGAAAGTTGGTGATAGAGGTAGGAGTTAATATTTTATGACTTGATATTCTTCCTATTCCTCCATTGGTTTTCTTACCTATAGTTTTGATTTTTCTTCTTTTAGTTTTGAAAGAATTAGAGGAGATGTAAGATACCTGAAAATATCTTGGGCCGATATGATAGTACTATGGCATTTGGTTCTCTGGTGAGGTGAAAAAAAAATTTTAGGTTCTTTTTATTGTGAACTATTTGATAATGTTTTGGAAAGTCTCTCTTTGACTCTATGTGCTTTTTTTTGTGCTAGCTGCCAACATACTCTTCACTGATAGATGTTTCATTTCGGTTGTTTAAACAACTCTCAGCTTTCTTTTCCTCCAAAACAAACATACACACAGAATAAACAAACAAAGATAAAACTGCTTCTCAGGCTCTAAAAGTGGTTCAAGTTTCAGCAGTTGGAAGCCTATAATGCAAAGCAGAATTGTCCTGATAAATATAGTCATGTCCACTTCACTAATATAGTCTTTAAAATAACTAATGTTTCAAGTACTATGTTTAATAGTAGAGTTGATAGTGGACATCCTTTTCCTGTTCTTGATTTTAGGGGGAGTGATTTTAGTTTTCTGCATTTACTATGATGCTGGATCTTTGTTTTTCATAACCTTTTCTTTGTCTATTAATATGATAATGTGATTTTTACTTATCTCCTGTTATGTGATGTATTTATGCTTATAATCTTGGATATGTTGAATCAACCTTGAATTTCTAGATTAAAAGCTACTTACTCATTGTGTATTAGCTTTTATTAATATGCTGCATTCTATTCACCAATATCTTTTGAGGAATTTTGCATCTGTTTTCATTAAAGAAATTGGCCTATACTTCTCTTTTTTAATTGGGTCTTTATCTAGCTTTGATACTTGCTCTCATGAATGAATTTAGGAGCACTCCATCCCTTTCAGTGGAACCAGAAGAATCCCCAAACAGCAAAACTAATTCAGAACAATAAGATTCAGAGAGGTAGCACAGCAATACTAGACTTCAAACTATACTACAAGGCAATAGTCATGAAAATGGTATGGCACTGAAACAAAATCAGACACATGGATGAGTGGAACAGAATTAAGGATGGAGAAACCTCCCTAGACACATTCAACTATTTGATCTTTGATAAAGGCTGCAAATGCATATTTTGTAGGAAAGATATGCTATTCCACAAGTGATGTTTGGAAAGTTACTGTTTATGATAAGGATCTCTATCTCACACCATGTACAAATGAAAATACAAGTCGATCATAGGTATCAGCATTACAAGGAAACTAAACCTTCTGGGACACAAATAGTTGAACACGTGAAGATGTAGGAGTAAGAAATAATTTGCTAGACAGAACCTGAAATGCACAGAAATGGGAGCAAGAATCAACAAATGGGACAGTATCAGTCCAAAGAGCTTCTACAGTAAAAGATTCAAACAGTACAGAGAAAAGACAATCTACAAAATTGGAAAAAAAAATTCAGTTACTCCTCAGACAGAGGACTAATATTTACCATAAACAAGAACTCAAAAAAGTCAAACCACCTAAAACTGAAGACACAGTCAAAAGGTGGGCTAGAGAGATAAACCGAGGCTTTACAGAGAGAAACAAATGGCCAAAAATGTATGAAAAAATGTTCAACATGTCTGGCATTAAAGAAATGCAAATCCAGACAACATGAGGGCTGCATCTTACTCTAGAAACAATAGCAATCATCAGCGAAAACAAGCTATTGGTGTGGCTCAGACACAGATTGTTGGGCAGAATGTGAATTGGTACAACCATTGTGGAAATGGATATGGAGATTTCTCAAAGAATTAAAACTAGAAATACCACGTGCCCTACATATCCCCTTCCAAACCCTGAAGAGCTTCAGAGATTATAGCACAGGTACACTTGCATATCAATGTTTATAGCAGTATAATTCATAATAGCTAACTCTTGGAAGTATTCCCCTCAACAGATGACTGAATTAGTGAAATGTAGCATCTACATATAATGGTGCACTACTCAGGTATAAAGTAGGGCAAGTTTAAGGCCTTTGTAGGAAAATAGTTGCATCTGGAGAACATAACATTGAGTGAAATAAGTCAGGCACACATTCCTGAATACCATATGGCATTCCTTATTTGAGTGAGACAGCTTACCAAGAAAAATATAAAAGATGGATAGAAAAGGATAAGGGGACAGACAAGGAAATGGTCCAATGAAATAGGAAGAGGAGTAAGGGAAAGAAAAGGAAGATTAAAAATTAAAGGTATATGAAATACAGGAACCTAATAAAGCAAATAAGTATAGACATTATATCCCATCCCTTGTACTAAAACAGTGCCAACAAGTACAAAAATGGTGATTAGGGAACCAGAGGAAGAGAAAGAAGTGGCAAGGAAGAAGGAGCTTTTAAAAAGATGTACATGTAATTGTCCATCAAGATGATTGTAAACTGCTTGAACTTAAAACATGTGCCAGTAAAAAGAAATAAATAATTCATGAATTTAGCTCTATTATTGGGATAAAAGACAAAGGCATAAAAATTGGAAAAACTGCACACACCTGGCAAACTGAGCCTAGGAACAAGGGGATTGGGTGGAGGCTATGTTGGGAGAACAACACCACCTGCTAATGTTTGGTCCATCTGTGAGTGTTAATGTACAGTTCCTTCGCACATTACTATTTGCTATCAAAGACTTAGAAAAATGGGAAGTGTTCTTACAATTTAACACAGTTTTTAGACTATGTTGTTCTTATTGCCTTGTTGCATGTAACTGAAGCCCAGAGATTGTTAAGGAAAGGGAAGGCTCAGATGAATGACTTGATCTGATTGGGTTTGAAGATGGGACAAATCGCTCAAATTAGATCCTATGATTAAACATGAAAGTGTAAAGGAAGGGCCAGTCAGATAGCTCAGTGAGCTAAAGTGCCTGTTTAGGCAGGTGCAGGGACCGAGTCCAACCCTGGGAGTGCGGTGTTGGCCCCACGCTCGTGGTGCACCGAGACTACAACTGAGACTAGGTGTGGTAATCCTGCGCCTGTAATCCTAGCACTTGGGAGACCTTGCAGCCCTGTACTAAATACAGAAAGAAAGAACGAAAGAAAGAAAGAAAGAAAGAAAGAAAGAAAGAAAGAAAGAAAGAAAGAAAGTTAGTTTATAATCTAGAGTTGTGAAGTAGGTGCTTAATTTTTTACCTCCGTTTACCTAAAGAATGTAAAATTATGTGTTAAATTGGCTAATTTTCCTTGGAGAACACTTTAAAAAGGATACTTTCAAAGCTTTAGAAAATTTCCTTCAGTGAATTATCATAGGATGAGAGATTTTCTATGATGTGACCTAAAAGGATCAATCTTTTGAGGGGACAGACACAGAATTTGATTTTGTGGGCTCCCAAATTATAAAGTAATATGAATAGGACTTCCAGTCCTACTCTTTTGAGGAGTCTCCACACTGACCTCCACAATGGTTGTACCAGTCTACATTCCCATCAGCAGTGGAAGTCCCATTCAAGCCAGCTATCCCCCTACTGGGAATTTTCCCAGAGGAACTGAAAACATTAAATCATAGTGATATATGTGTACCTATGTTTATAGCAGCACAATTTGTAATAGAAAAATCTTGGAAACAACCAAGATGTCCATCACATGAGGAATGGTTGAAAAAGATGTGGTATTTCTATATAATGGTGTATTACTCCACTATTACGAATGATAAGCTTGAAGCATTTATGTTGAAGTGGATGCCCTTGGACTTACACTCATAAGTGAAATAAAGCAGACACACATGTGCAAATATCATATAGTTTCCCTAGTATAAGAAATCAGAAGAAGAAAGATAAATAGAAAGTTATAACAACAATGAATGAGAAGCTCGTCAGATAATTAGGGTAAACTGAACTTTATATGTTGCAGGGTAATAATCAGCTTCTCTTCTGGATGGTTAACAACTTACATTTGCAGATAAAAAATTGGAGAAATGGAAGGGCTGCAAAGTCAGCCAACATTTTGGCCCTAGCTTTTCAAGTTCATTGAAGACTCAGGACACAGGAGAACCTGCACTGTAATATCATGAAACTCAGTTGAGCCCCAAATTTTCTGAACAAGGAGATTATAGAGCCACAGAGGAAAGAGATCAAAGTTGTATAGTGGGCCTGAGGAGAGTCACATGGAGAGAAAACTTTCTCTCATGCTCTCACAGAGAGCAAACTAGTCAAGCATTGGCCATGACTCATCCACATGGATGACACAGACAAAGGATATTGAATAAGGTACAGGACCCTGAGGAGACTTCACTGACCTCATCAGAAACAAAAACTACATGTTTTGGTATATAGGTCTTGCTCTATTTCGGTCTTAACCATCCAGCAGAAAAGTATATAAATGAAGTATACAACATGGGGCCATAATAATAAGTTGAGCTGTAAATGGCTATGGTTGACAACTTCTTTGAATAACTCACTATCGTTGTGGAATGCTGGACTGTGTTGGATTGTGTCATCAAGTTCAGGTACCTAAATTGGTTGAAAGACAACAGAGTGCCTATCTTTGACAGGTGTAGACAAAGGAAGGGGTATAGTAAGGAAGAATAATGATGTGTGTGTATGGACAGTACAGTTGGGATAGATACGCCATGCTTCTATATAATTCTATGAGAGGCAAGATTTGCACTAATGGTGGTTGGACAGGATACTATGTTGGCTTCTAGTACTATGGACAACCACTAGGAAAATAACAAGGTAAAAAGTATTAATTATTGAATCTTTGATATAATTCAGGTATAAAAAATAAGATACATAAATAGCTACACTCTTAATTTACTGATAAGTGACATCTGCTATAATAATGTCTGTAAGTATAATATCATGTACACACCTTGTACGATACCAAAACATTATGAAAACAATTTGCAATGTATTAATTTATCGAATACATCCTGTTAAGGTGTCTTAAAACTGTCTTATTGATATTTGTACTTCAATAAAATAAAAAAAAGTAACATGAGTCATTGCTTCTGCACAACTCTTATTTAAATTAGAGCATCAACTGCAAAAAAAGCAACACTGTTGTGCTAATTGAAAGGGAGTGCTTAGGTGTATTAAGACATTCCTTTGTATCTGAACTTGAAATCTCCTGAGTACATAGCAGAAGAATCAATTTCTGTCTATCTGACAAAGTTATTCTACCCACCTAAAGTTATAGCAATACTTAATTTAAGGCACTGAAACATAATATAATACCAGGTAATATGTTCACTTTTATCTGTACAGGAGAATCAAATTTAGATTATGATGTCCTTTACTTAAAGTCCACTGATCATATATATATTTACCATGTGTACAAAATACCCTCAATAGCAATACCAAGGGTCCTGCTTGATTGCATAACTGGATGGTACAGCCTAGCCAAATTGTCCTCAAATTAGAGGCCACCTTCTGAGTTTTAAGGAGGCATTGATTCCCTTAGTATAGGTAGGAAGAAGAAAGGAAACTAAAACCATCCAATTTTCCCCATTTAGCAGCTCCAGGCAACTATTTTATGCTATTTTCACACGCCCTAAGAAAGCACTGTTTCTTCTTTGCCAGGAACTCTCTATTATTTTATATAATGTTTTTCATCATAGATCTTTTAGATTTTTTTTCATCTAAGACAGCTTTGAGGAAAGAAGTCAAGAGCCCATATTTGTTTGCCATATTCTTTAAAACTAGAATGCTTCCAGGAAATTTAGGTGTAAACCATACACTGTAATTCCTTCCAGTTATCTATAGTAGACAGCCAGTAACACACCTATTTGTACTTCTATTACTGTTCTTGATAGGGTAAGTGGGAAAGGATGACATAGTTAATTATTAGGTAGTTCTCTTGTTTCAAGCTCATATCACAGTGATTACTTCATTTCTAATGGTTGTTCTCTTGTACAGGCATATGTAGGTACACAGTAGTTTTATGGGGGATGTCTTTCTTTTTTTTTTTTTTTTTGGTTTCTTTCTTTTTTTTTTCCATTTATTTTTATTTTATTAAAATACAAATGTCAATCAGACAGTTTCAAGACACCTTAACCATACAGAGTCGATGAATTAATACATTGCAAACTGTTTTCATAACGTTTTGGTACTGTACAAGGTGCATACATGAAATTATATTTACAGGTTTTTTTATAGCTGAATTATATCAAAGATT
>PVKA01039545.1:0-10518 GCA_004027165.1 Ctenomys sociabilis
TAAATTAATGTTCAAGATCTTCACCTGAGTATTTGAGACCAGAAACTGCAATAGGGATTTTCTTGAATTTAAGATGACTTTTGGAAATCATCCTAGGGAAATAGCATTTTGATGTTGCCCAGACTGAAAGTTTTTTCAGACTGAAATGAGATCTCCTCTTGGTCTGGGCCAATCCAAGTCATGGAATTTTTAATGGTAGAAATTGAGCACTGTGTAGATCCCAATGACAAAGACCATATTTAGATCCAGAATGCAGAAGACATAGACCTTTATTTGTATTCAGCAAAAGCCCAGGTCAGTGAGAAGTCTGCTTGGAAATTACATCTTGGGGATGCTATTGAACAGGGTGTGATCACAAATTAATACTGGGTTGTGTCATTGCTGCATCTAACCCTACCTCATGAAGATTGTCATATAGTCAAAGAAACTGCACTTTCAACGGCACACAGAGAATGAGATGGCTCATTATACCTCTGACTATTGAGTGCCGAGTCCAAAACATCCTAGGCTAGATTAAGATTGTTGGATGAGCTGATCGTTCCTCTTATGACCTTTCTTGTCATACATGAACCTCTATAGTCCCATTTGTAGCTAGGAAAACCCTGAAAGAACTCAAAACAGTTAATGTTCAGATTGAACTCAAAAAAGGAACAGTTGGTAGGCTTAGAAGAATGCATAAAGATGGTGAATGTTTTATTATGCAAATAGAATTGGTTCTGAATAAGAAAGGGGAATTCACTGTTGAAACTGAAGGGAAAATATTTCAGTTAACAAAGGATGTAGTCAATGTGAAGAGATTCTAGAAAAAAGTCCACAGGGAAGAAGTTGTTTCACATGTAATTGAACTCTCCTGTGGCCTATATGATCAGGTACACTATAGTTGACCATATATTCCATGAACAAGAAGGAAATGGACAAAAAACATTCTTAAGTTTTCCTGCTGTGACTGCTTCATTCCAGTGTTTTGTCTTTCCACTCAGCCAGAACCAGGAGATCAGGCCATTTGTCAAAGAATTACTGGATGCTCTGACCAGGAATGACGTGTCTCACAAAGTAGATGATGCCTCTGGGACTATTGGAAGAGGCTGTGCCAGGACTGGCAGGATGGGGGTGGCTTCTGGTCTTACCAGTGACTTTGATATTCTGACCAAGGCCCCTCACTCTGCAATCTTGAGGGACTGAGACTCCATGTGCAGACCAGAGCACAAGTCTCTGAACTGTCTGGTATAGTGTGTGGCCTGGTCAATGACAGGGTCACATGGGCTGATGTGGAGACAAGTTATCCCTTCTCTGGGTAAAAGCTCAAATACTGTCAAGAATCAAAACATTGAGCCTGGAAGATGGCTCAGTAGAATAAGTGCTTCCCTGCAGACAATCAAGAAATGATGACAACTTTTGCACTACATGTGTTTATAAAAATTGAACTCTGGCCTGTCACCTATTACAGGGAAGCAACCAACCACCACCAACAAAACAACATTTGTTTACTGCCTGAGACTGTATTTTATCATTAGTGTCTGCCTGATTTTTATCCCCACAGTTGAAGTTGCAGGAATTCTGAACAACCAAACACAGAGGTACAGAATTTCAAAACAAGATGATATAAACAAACTTCTCTGCATAATAGTCTACTCTTTGGGATACTGGCCTGAAATTCTGGCTATCACAAAATCAACTCTGACTATTTTCTCCTCATTTTGATCCTTTGAGTTTTCTTACATGTGTGGAAAACAATAAAGTCCAGTAGATAATCTTGCATTGCTTGTGGTACAGTATGGAGAAAAGTCAGTCTATTTGCTAATTGCTTTACTTTGCTTCATGCTTGCCTGTAGTGGGTGAACAGAAGTAGTAAATATTACAAATAGGATTAATAATGTAAAATTTAAAATGATTTTGTCACTAAGGACCATTAAATATTTTAAATGAAAAACAAAAATAAAAACTAATATTGCCAGCCAGAAACATATCTCAGCAGCATAAGCAACTGCCTTGCAAGTGCAGCGTCCCAAGTTCAATCCCCTGTACAATCCTCATGCCTTGCTGGCCCCGGACCTGGGCGCCCCTTGCTGGCCTGAAAACTGGCATAATGGAGCATGCATGTAATCCCACTGCTGGTGAGGCTGATGCAGGAGGCGCACTACGACTCCAAGCTGTGTAGGGAGACCTGTGCAAAATAAATAAATAAGATAATTTTTTTAAAAAAATAGTTTTAAAAGAAAAGGATATTGTCATTTATTTTTCATGGGCATTACTAATCAGTAAGTTCTCAAATAATGTGAAGTTTCAAAACCTTGGGCTAGAAAGATGGGTCAATAGAATAAGTGCTTTCCTGGCAAATAGAAGGGTCAGAGTTCAATCCTCAGTTCTGGAAAAAAAAAAAAAAAAACTACAACTATTTTTAAAAAGGGGGTCATGCTGGGGAGATGGCTCAGTAGAATAAGTGCTTCCCTGGCAAGGTCCAGGGCCTGAATTCAATTCCCCCCCGCCAAAAAAAAAGAATTACTTTCTTTTTCTTTTTTTTTTTTTTGGTGGAACCAGGCATTGAACTCAGGCCCTTATGCTTGCCAAGTGCTTATTCTACTAACCCATCTCCCTGGTCCCTGAAAATTACTTTCTTAAATGTGTTTATGACAGATAATGATATAATACATTGTGGAACTTAACATGTCATTTTTTTTAACATTTGCCCAATATTAATATATCAAATTGTAATTATTTAAGAAAACAAGACATCAACTTCATATACTAAACTAAGAAGCACTTTGCTGCGATAATAATTTGCTGCACTGTGTATGACACAAATTTTTATAAGCAGTGGACATGGGAAATTAATAATCTCATACTTTGAGAACAACTATCTTAATGTTAAAATATAATAAAGACAGTTTAGTTTTTTTGTCTACAAAATATTTATGGATATTTTGCTTATGATGTAGTTTCTCTTTCAGATTTCACTTTTTCTTGGATATTTGATGCCAATTTTCTACTTCAGACATGAGGTAATAGTAATGTATGCTGATTAACTGAAGTAATGTTTTGAATGTGATTAATAAAGTGATTATTGTTTCTTTGTTAAAGACTAATTTCACTATTAATTTTATTATTCTGAATCCTCCAAATAGTTAATACTTCACTTAAATAATTTGAGGATATTCATCAGCTAAAGTCACAATCCATAATTCAATGAAGTGATGCAGCAAATGGCTAAAAGACTTTCTCACAAAAACCTCCCTTTCAGAGGAGCAAAGTCACAGGGTGGTATTCACTATGAATTCCAGTCCACAATGCCCTCCTTTCTTTCACTCCACTTAAAATGGTTTTGGCTTACGCTGTACCTACCTTAACTTCTCCTCCAGATTTGTTTCTCACAAGCCATCTATCTCTAAGGTGTAAAAACTATAGAACCTGGACTGACAGAGAAAATGTTGGACTTTAATGATCAGTTTCTGAAACATTGTAGACTTCCTCTGACCTCCACTTGTTTTGATATAGAAACTAGGCACTGTAGCTGGTTGTCGAAATTAGGGTCTCTATGTAAACTACAGTGGGTATGTTATTAGAAGAATAAGATATAATAATTTTTAAACTAAAAGGAAGCATCATGAAAAATATCAATAAACTGCCTGGTGAGATAGCTCAGTGGTCTGAGCACCTGCTTGACAAACACAAGGAGCCAGGTCAGATCCCCAGTAACACAGGCGATGCTGGCCCCGCCCTGGAACTGCCCTGCCAGCCACTGAAACCAGGCATGGTGGTGCACACCTATAATCCTGGCACTGAGGAAGTTGAGACAGGAGGATCACTGTGAGTCTGAGTTGGGTAGTGAGACTCTGTACCATATAAATAAGTAAAACATGAAAAGAAAAAAATAAAACGGATTTCATCTTTCTTTTATAATGGTGTACAAAAATTAACATAACTAAGAAATTCCCAAGGATTTTCAAATTTGTTTTCCATTAGGTAATGGTAGATAGATGTAATATGGATTATTTGCTTAGTAAAGCACAGTCGTGCTTATTGAACTTAATATGTATTTAAGGCTACAAACATACTTTATTTTAGAGTTGTTAACATATTTGAAGACAATTCTTTGAATCTGAGACTAACAGTTTAATCAACTATAAAGTGTAGTAAAAGTAAATGAGACATAGATAAAAAGATCTTGTTCCTAACACAGCTAAGGAAAGATTAAATTTACTTTGTGCATTATCTGATTATCTTCTTAAAGAGTCTGCAAATACTCAAATTTCAACACTCAATTGTCATAATAATATAGAAAATAACTTATCTGTTGCACACTCAATTGTCAGCTTGCTGCTAAAGTGTTTACATGGAATCAGCATGCTGTGAATTTATACTTTGGAAGGCAGCTATGCTCACCACTATACCACCAACGCAGGTGAATTTATACTTTGGAGAACAAAAAATGTGTTAATTTAAGGAACATTGTTGCAGGTAATCTAAAGAGTATTGAATAATAAATATCATAGTTCTGGCTTTTCTGTTCACATTCCTTTTTCACTGAAAATTTCCTGTTTGACTGAAAGATCAATATTTGCATTGGGTATAAATTTGTTCTTGTTAATATTTTATTCATTCCTATTTTTAGTCTTAGTAAGACTACTGACTTTTTTTCAGGCTTATGAAGGTAAACTGTGTTGCACTTTGAAATACCTGGGAAATGTACTGCTGGTGAATATTTCAAGAGCTCTATGAGAAATGAAGGGATGAGGTTCAACCTTTCAAGTGATAATAGGCTTTGAGTAAGAGACACTCGCAAGAGCCTTGCATGTGTTTGACACCCTCCGCTCTTTCTGTCTCCTTCCCTCCCTCCCAGCCCTGGCTTATCAAAGCATCTGACTGTGGCATTCACTCTTCTCACATTCCTTAAAGGACAACTACTTATTTGAAGGATATTCACTTCATAATATTAATGCTTGGTATGAAGAATGCTTCTTTATGTAATAGTCCTCTTTAGCTTTCACCAAATGTGATTATATTTAAAATAACTACATCATAATGATATTGGAGACAGATGTGTTTCTAAACTGTGAAATACTATTGCAAAAATATGTTCAATTAGGGACAACACCCTACAAGTAGCCTCATACTATCCAGAAGCCAACTACTTTGTTCGTATTTTCTTGCAGTGTTGTGGTTAGATCCCACGATCTCTCATGATGTTTTGTAACCCTCTTCTTAAGATCGTAAAACTAAAACTCGAGCCCCATAATTTGATTGGTTACATGGTTAAATAACTGCCTAACAAAGATGGAATCTGGCATCTGGTCAAATAGTTCATTATTGAAATGTTAAAAACAATGAAGAAAGAAGAAGAAGAAAAAGAAGAAGAAGAAGAAGGAGAAGAAGAAGAAAAGAAGAAGAAGAAGAAGAACTCAGGCCCTTGCACTTGCCAAGGAAGTGCTTATTCTACTGAGTCATCTCACTGGCCCTTTATTGCCTTTTTTGAAGCATCACCAGAATCACATTTCAAAATTCTTTTTGTCTCTTCAAAGCAAAGACCTATATAAAAAGATAACTCAGGCATTGTATATGCAAAGCTCATCATTAGTCCAAAAAGGGCAATTAGCTTATTGACATATTCTGGATAAATGTGAAATGAGCTTATTTTGCTTAAGAAAAAGAGCATGGTCGAATGCATTTGTAATTTTAAGACCTTACACAACTTCATTTAATCATTAATGGGGTGTTTTTACTGCCTCCAGAATTCTTCTTCCTGTTGATAGTATTAGCAAGTGAAAATGCTTGCTGTGAATAGGAATTTATCAGTAATATAAATACTGATAATATATTCAATAAATACTTTAGTTATCTGATTGACTCACTTCATTTGGACTATGAGCCTGATAAAATAAAAGTTTGTTATCTGTTTTAATTGTACCAAGTTAACAAGATAACTCATTCTGAATTAGAGCAGACACACACATGAATTGTGAAGTATGATTTCACAAATTGATCAAATTAATTTGGAAATTGTTAACCTTGGATTTGTTTTTACTTCAAAAGTGTTTAATTAGTGTTATTCATAATTTAAGATGGAAAATAATGTGCACATTAAAATAGTATGCAAACTAGATAAATCAGATTTTAACATAATGTGCCAATTAGAAAAATGTATCAAAATTACATAGTCTATTTAATATAAAGTTGTTCTAGATAACAAGAAAGAACAGTTCCAATTCCATTGCAATTTATAGAATGATGCCTTGTAAAAACTTTCATATAAACTCAAAACATCCTTAGTCTCTAACTTTGCACATACCCTTGAGGTTTTCTGGGTAAATATAATTCTCAAACGAGTCTGAGTTGGTCAGTGATGTCAAAGAAGACAAGTTTCTCTGGAAGAATTGCAAACAGTTTAAAATAATAGCCTAAACTTCGAACGTTCATGGTATAAAACTGTAGTATTAAAGGATGTATCAAGAATCAAATTCATATAGATGTTGTGAATGGTAGTATAACAGATTGATTTTATATTACTCCAAATGGTCCTGTGTGCAAACTTTGTGCAATAATTGTGAAAGAAAAGTGTGCCTTCCAGAAATAATTCACTCAAGAGCTTAACCTACATTCACTGACTATGTATGTAAAAACATTGTTGTGCTTTCTCTGTCTCACAGTTTTTTTAGAACAAAGAAGAAACAAAATCCAATACCTGCAAAACTAAATTAAGTCATATCCTCAAGACTGAATTTGCATTTTTTGTCTTTGGGTTAGGTTTTAGACATGGGTATATGTTGGTTTGCATGAGCTTTGGAGAAATCATCCAAAATGTGGCTTTTGTCCCTTTTGCCTTATAAATGTGGACCAAACTGAAAATTCAGTGAACATTCTCTTCCCTTTCCAAATTATTCTACCAGCACAAGCACCTCAACAGCATAAGCACCTGCCTATCAAGTGCAAGGTCCTGAGTTCAATCCGTGGATATAAAATAAGAAAAGTTAACCAAGAACACATGCCTATTAGAAAGTAAGACAATCCTTTCATACTATTGCTTTTTCTGTTGTACTCTACTTAAGCCTACATAGAAGTATAGACATTTAAGTATACATCCCTCAGTGTAGACAGAAGAGAAATTTTGTACAAAAAGTGATAGAGTTTCAACCAAATCCATTGAAGTTATTCGATATCAAGATATATTTTGCTGTACCAAGGACTGAACTCAGGACCTTGTGCTACTGAGGTATCTCCCTGGCCCAATACCAAGAATTTTAATAGACTACAAATAAGTAAATGACATAGTTACTCTTCTCACTTTGGAGACAAATACCGAACCTTCAAAATTAGGGAAATAAAAATTTATTGAGCTCACAATACTGGAGGTTTCAGTCCATGCTCACCTGTCTCCAAGAAAGAGTGGCACAGGGCAGAGAGCATCCATTCATGTGATGGCAAAGGGAGGGGTTGCAGCACCAGCAGCTAGCGAGCCTCTCATAAATTGCAATCAGTCTACCCAGAAAAGGCTGAGTGTAGTACTCACAACCATAATCCCAGCAGCACTCATATACATAATCCCAGTGGATCATGAATTAATCGTACATTTTAGAAGTCTGCTCCATGACTGCATGAGGCTTTGGGTGCACAACTAGACACAAAGCAAAACATTCTCCCCCTCAATTCCCAAAGAGTCAAGCACATTCCTTTGTGTAAAAGGTATTTTAGTCCACCTCTTAGAGTTCACAAAGTCCTATCAATTTCAGTATTGCTGAAAAGTCAAAGTTCCAAGTATCCTCCAAGATCTAAGGCAAACTCTTATCTGTCAGCCCCTATATAAATGAAAAGTTAAACATTTCCAACATTCAATGGCACAAAATAAGCATTGCCGTTCTAAAAGTTACTCACAACAGGATTCAAAACATTGGTACCAAATCAAGTCCACAAGGGCAAATATTAAGTCCTGTATCTCCATGTGGAACATTCAAATCAATCTATCGCAAATTGTGAGCTTCAGGTGGCTCCACCTTTATGGCACTTCTGCTGGTAGCTCCCAAGACATCTCTTCTAAGCCAGCTTTGCTCCTTTATTGTAATCTCTCTTAGATGATCCACATTTCTGGCTTTTCCAAACTTCTGGGATTTCCACTGAATAGGCTTCTCACTCATAGCTTTACACACTGCCCTCTCAGGGGCACATGCCTGGCCTCCTAGGCCTTCTTCTGAAATCAGGGTGGAAGCCTTCTTAACCTCAGAACTCTTTCATTCTGCAAGTGCCTAAAACCAATGCCACATAGATGATGCCAATGTCTGCTGCCAGCGGGAGCGGTAGGTAGGCTTCCTTCTCTCTTGGCTGTAGAGGTCAATTGCCTGGATCACTGAGCACTCTGAGCCTGATTTCAAGGAACAAATTTTCTATGCCAGCACTGTTCTGGAACTTGGTGTGGCTACTGCTTCCATTCTGAAACAAGGGACTCTGGCTCTTTCTCCAAAGCAAAGTCCCTTGAAGTTCTGAGGCTGCAAAGGGTGCAGAAATGCAGCCTCTTGTGATGCCCTCAGGCCATCTTTTCCATGCCCTTGTTCTGTCTTTGCATGCCACAGCTTTATTAGAGTTTCCTTTCTGCCCTTCTGCACATTTTAAATCATCCTGCTGGGCTCTTTGCTCTTGATTCTCAACATAAATCTGAGTAAAAGCCCTCAACAATAGCCACACCACTGTCGCAATATTTGGTTACTTTGAAATTTCTTTTGAAATATTAGCCAGTCTATCATTCTTAATCTCAGTCTCTCACAAAGTCTCTGGAAACAAGCAAAATTCAGATAAATTTTATTCCAAGCCCTAACACATGTCATCTGGAGTCCAACAATCAATGAAGTCTTTATTCTAAACAGAAACCTGCCCAACCTGCTCATTATGGACAGGATTTCTACCAGCCTTCAGATCTTCTGAACTCTGACCAGAATCTCCTATGCAATACAACCAAGGTGTTCCAGCATTTCTCTTTCAGGCAAAATCTTTGAAACTTTCCTATTTCTCCTCTTAAACCATTCCCAAAAGCTCTTGAACAATGTCATGTAGGCACAGCAATGACAACAATTCTGTGTTACCTAATTCTGTCTCAGTTACTCTTCTCTTGTTGCTGGAACAAATACCAGACACTCAAAATTAAGGTAGGAGGTTTCACTCCATACTTGGATGGCTCCAAAAGAGAGTGGCAAAGGGCAGAGAGCATCCATTCATGATGGTGGCAAAGAACAGAGAACAAAGGGAAGGGCTGCAGCATAAGAAGATAGCTAGCCTCTCTTAAAGTACATTCATGCTTTCCACTCCAGGTTGGTGTACCATCCATATCTGTAATTCCAGTGTATGAGTTAATCACGAACTCTGGAAGTCTGCCCCATGAATGCATGAGGCTTTTGAAGGGACAAATACACACAAACTATAACAGGTTTAAGTAATAATAACTGTGCTCTTATTAAATAGCACTCAATTATTGGCCAATAAATATTGCCTTAATAGTATAAATATTAAGCCAAGCTTTTGGTTGTCAAAAGAACTTGGGCTTTAAAATAAATCCAACTCAGTGATTCTTCTCTATTTTTTATTGTATAGTTGATTTTCAATTCTAATTGTTGTTCCACAATATAAATATGCCGTAATTTATTTAAACCTTCACTGATCCAAGAAATTATTGAAATTAATTTGGGAGGAACTTACTTGTTTATATATTTTGTATGTACATGTATTCATTATTCCAGGATAAATGTCTCAGAGCATTATTACTGGGTCATGTGTAGCTTAACAAGCTGTGCATTAAGAAATCATGCAACTGTTTGCCAGGATATCAGTTTTTACTTTATAGATAAAGCTAACTTTATTTATTTAATAAATAATAAACTATGGGAGAGCTCTTACTATGTTGGAAGTCACACATGATTTTGTTTTGATTTTAATTTTCTTAATACAGAATGATGTTGAATTCCTTTTAATAGATTTTTGTCATTTTCATTCACTTTAAACTGAAATGTCTATTTCTCTATTTTTTCCAGTGTTTAATTGGATTTATGACCATAATATTTTATAATATTTGTGTATTTCTGATGGTCTTTTATTTGATATATGACATACACTATTACCATCTTCACCTTTAAGTGTTTGGCCTATTTTAGAATAAAAATGTTTAATTTTTATCAAGTCAAATTTATCCTTTTATAGATTATGATTTTAGGTATTAATTGTTTCCCTATTACATTATAAGTATTCTTCTAAAATTTTATTTTCTCCAAATACTTGATAGTTTTGTGTTTTACATTTAGTTTGTGGTCAATTTTTTGCATTTTTACACAAGGTTTGAAGTTTAGTTGAATTTTTTTTTTTTTTTTGCCTCCTGTGTGCTCAATTATTCCAACATCAATTGTGGAAACACTTCTCCTACCTGATATTTTTTAATCTTTGCTTGTAGAAATTATTTATTCATATCTTTTACCCTGTTTAAAGCAAAATTAAAATCCCTAGAATAATCAAAGTTCACTTGCTCTGAAAATCATATTTGGTGTGAATATT
>PVKA01039546.1:0-19413 GCA_004027165.1 Ctenomys sociabilis
ATTGGGTATCAGTGTGGTATAGTTCACACAACATACAGTCTAGTTTTATAGTACCCATTTCTCAATCCCTCCCTTTACTTTTCCCTAGGCCTTGACCTTATAATTCTTGTCCTGTTGTTTCCCTTCTAATCTAGTGTCATATGTATGAATACATATACATATATTTTTATGTATTCTAGATTCTATATACTAATTTACTATTCAGTACTCATCCTGAATCTGTTTTATTTCCCTGAATCTTATAATCCCTTTTGCATCCATTTTCCTGCAAATGGCATGATATCATATGACTCTGTAGCTGAATAATGCCCCACTGCATGCATGTACCTTATATTCTTTATCCAATCATCTGCTGATGGACATATTAGTTGATTTTGTATTATGGCTACATTGTATGTATGGGCACGATACATGGTACATGCACGATAATTTGGGTACCTCTATAGTATGATGACTCTTGGGGAGTGTGTTGAATATCTGAACCTCATCCTGATTCCATATTTAGTTTTGTGAGTGACCTTCATATGTATTTTCAGAGTGGTTGTACAAATTTTCAATCCCACCAATCATATATGAATGATCCTTTGCCCCCCTGTTCTTGTCAGCATTTACTGCTTTGTGTATTCTTGCCAGGGCAGGATGAAATTGAACATAGTTTGATTTGCATTTCCCTAATGGATTATGGTGTTTAACACCGTTTTAATAATCCCTGGGTATGTGTTCATCTTTGGAGGAGTGCGTGCTCAGCTCATCTGGCCAGGGTTATCAGATCATTGTTATCCATGAGCACACCACCCTAAACTCGCTTTTACTCATCTAAACTGATATCATCTGAATCTGAAACTAAACAGGTATGAGCACAATTAGTACATGGATGGATGAGAAAAATTTTCAAGATGTGGTTTATTCCAACACTCTGTGAGTACTGAGAATTGACTCATATGAGACAGAGCCTGGGCCATTGCAGATGGGGGCTAAGTGCCAACCACTTCTTAGAACTCTTTAATGAAAGCTACCCCTTCTCTTCCTGTCTATGGCATTACACTCTCATCTTAGAACTCTAGTTCTGAAGTCACCGTGTGTCCCCAAACTCAACATTTCTAATCCCATTTGCCCTCATGAGGTAGGAAAGCACTGTTTGGTGCCAAATCATTAGACCCAACTAGAGTTTGAAAATGTAGATATTTGGATTCTACTTTGGGAAGAAAACAAGCACCACTGAGAAAATAGAAGTAAAGAAATATATATTTAAACTTTAACAAATGTTGCAGGTCTAAAATTAAATTGCTTAAAGCATGAATTTAAGAAACTTGATATTAGAATAGAGGAAGAACCAACAGGAATGAGCAAAGGTAGAGATGGATAATTGGCCCTGGTAGAAGGCAATGAAGTATGTGTTAAGCAAGTGCAGTCAATATCATGGTCAGAGAGTGGCATCCTTTAAGGTAGATGTCTGAGCTGGATATGGTGGCAAACTCCTGTAATCCCATACCACAGAAGACTGAGGCAGCAGGATGGTATTTTAGAGAGTTAGTGAGACCCTGTCTTAAAATAAGACTTTTATAAAGGTTTGCGGGTACAGCTCAGTTGAAAATCTTGATAAAAATCTGCTGTGTTCTCATCAACAGTTATTTGCCTGATCTGACACCTTGTGATTCCTGGTTCTCCCCCAAAATAAAAATAACCATAGAGGGAAACAGTTTGTATAAATTCTCAACATCAAACAGCCAGGACAACACAACCAGAGATAGCCACTAAAAGGACTCCAGAAGTGGTGCAGAAAGTCAGAAGGATGGTGAGATGACTGTGGAATCTGAACACCTAATTGAAGACAACATATGCAATTTAACAAACATTGTTGAATTCCTAATATTTTATTTAGCAAAATTCAGTGTCATTTCTAATTTTTTTTTACTATTTCATAATGTTTAAAGAAAAAAAGAAAGAAAAACCAGGGAAAGGACTTTGAGAGAAAATCATGATAACATGTCTCTTATTGTTATAAATTTTTCTAAGAAAATAAATACTGTGTTCACTGTATTCTATGGTCAGGGAGGAAAGTACTGAGGAAAATACCAAGAAGTACCTCAACATAAGCGAGGAAAGAACTATCTCAGATCACCTCACCCGAGGCAGGGAGCCTCAGGAGGCAGAGTCCAGTCTTCCTGTCTGTCCCACTCAGTGGGCACCAAGCAGAGCCTCTGCTGCACTCATCTCCAAGGGGAGGAGGCAGGGGGTTGTCGCTCCAAGACAAGGATGGGGATAGAAAGAACATGGGATTAAAAGGTCACAATGATGCAGTCTAAGTGATGAAACACAGGTACTCCCTGAAAAATTTCATTCAAAACTTTGCTGGATGCTATTTTCCAAAGTTATGAAGCATAGAACTTATAACACAATGGTTTTGTGAAAAATAATTTCTCAACGTTCTGTCCAGTAGACAAATGCTTGCTCTTTGTAATAATCCCATTTGTTTCTATGAACAAGATAATTGAAAATGTACCTCCAAAAGTGTGTTTTAGTTTGTTATAACGAAATACCATAGATTTGCACAGATCAAATAAAAATCTTGGAAGTCCAAGAGCCGTGCTCTGGCACAGGTGGGCCCTCCGGCGTGTTCTGTTGTGTGGGGAACTGCTGGCCTCTCAGTGGTCCCTAGGGGATGAGGGCATGGAACAGCGAGAGTATTTAGAAAATAAAAACAAGAGACAATGGCTGAGGTCAGGTAGTAGGCCACGTCTGATTGGCAAAGACTCTCACACAACAGTAGGGACATTCATTCATACATTTGTAAAGTTGCAAGTCACAGCGTTTTCCAGTGACTAATTAGCCCACAATGTCCAGGCAGGATGTTTTTCTCAAGGCTGAGGTAGCTTGACAACTTTAGGCAAAGAGTTCTCATCCTGCCCTCCCACAAATGGTAAATTTCCAGCTCTAGTGACTCCCGACGCTGTTGCTATCTTCTCATCGTGGTGGTGGGCAGTGGGCAAAGTAGGGAATATTTTCATTGTGTCTTATAAAGGAAAGCAAGCCCATTAGAAAGATCCACTTTCATTACCTCATCAAAACCTTATTGCCTCCTCAGACTGCACCCCCAAATACCATCAGATTGGAGTTAGGGCCTCAACGAATGAATTCATCCACATGTGGAGGGGAAGTCTACAACAACTGTATAAAAATTTCCATGCCAACAAGAGTCATAAAGGTCCAAACTGAAAAAAAGCCAATAGATGTCCCCCAAGGAAGTAGATAAAAGGCTATATAGCCTAGGTTATGTGGTATTCAACAATAGACAGAATTATTGGTATAAATAACAAGCATTAATCTCAAAAATAGTATGAGAAATTGAAAACGCCTGAGTTATGTGGAAACCTAGAAAGTAAAGTATTTTCCTTAAAATAAGAGCTTACTATAAAATAACTAGGGATCAGTCTATCCTTGCCTTACCTGCTTTACAGAGTAGCCACTAGCCAAGAGTACTGTGAGGACGAAGTACAGATCAGAGCTGTCATTTCTGATCTCTAGTTTTCAAGGCTGATTATTTTCCAGCTAGCTTTTGTTTTCAGGGAAAGTCGGCCGGCAAAAAGGGACAGAGATGTTTTATGTGTATGCACTAGTTTTCCAAGATGAGTGTAGTTACCATGTTTTGAAAACATATACTATAAAAGGAACTGTCTGCAACCCAAGTTGGCTGAAATTTGCTGGAAAAAGCCAGGTGGAATTGAAGGCACTGAAAATGTGATTATTATCAAACTTGTCTCATTTATGTCATCAATGAATGTGTGCTTAAGATATGCAAGCCTTCTGATCTAAATTATAATAAAATAATTTTGAAATGGGCAGTTTTCTGGAGCTTTCTGATGATTTTAACATGAATTTTAAAGGTAGATGAAGTGTTTTAGATGCATTTAAATACAGTGAACTTCACAAATATTTATAGAATCCTAAGAGTGTTCTTATTTAGCAGACAGTGGATTTTGAAGATACTCAGCCACTTTATTTTTTTATTTAAGAGTTAGAATTCTAATGTTGGGAAAAATTAATGGTCGAAAATAGTAATTCTCATTTACCTGGCACTGTAAAACTGTGAAATTCTTTTTATAAATTATAGAATATTCACTGTAACTTTTTATTGAAGATCATAAAAGGAGATGCTTATATGGTTACATTACTTGCCAGAGAAATGTTAAAGTGAAAGGATTTAAAGCTCAGTCTGAGTACATCCAGGGCTGACTGATTCCTCAAGATAATTATGATGGTACTGCTCTTATCCCTGTTTTTTGTTTAGTTTAGTTTTTTTTTTTTTTTGTCAATATTTTCAGCATGCATTTTTGTTCTATTTCTTCTGAAGCATTGTTTTTTAGATGAAAAAGCAAGTTAAGAATTCAGAAGACAGTGTTCAGCAGAAGCTGATGAACATCCAGGCAAAAGCTCACTGATGTGTTTCCTTGCAGAGGTGGTGGAGTGGACAGGTGGTGCAGCCTGATGCTGGTGCTGAGTATTCACAGTGTGAGAGGTGCAGGGTATGGGTGTGCAGAGGTGATACGTGTGCACATCTGTGCGCACATGTCTGCATGCCTTCCATGTGCAAGGGCATGTGACCATGCCCGCCATAAGTGAATTCCACTTGTGCTAGAGTGTGGATTACATTGGTTTTTAATTATTTTATTAGCTTCACAATATCTTTAATAAATTAGCTTTTAAACATGTATTGCAGAGCTCTTTCAACCCTGGGTTACAGTTCCTAAATATTTAAATAAGTATACTAGTACTTGTTAACAACAATATGCAAGGCTTTTTCACTCTGTATTGATTTCTCTTTCACCTAATGTATGACATTTAATGTTTATATCCAAGAATCCTTTGTTCTCTCATTGCCAGGTGAAAACCATGACTAGGTTCAGTGCATAGACACATACAGACATACACAGAAACTTAAATTAGTGAACAGTAGAGAGTGCATGTATCTTTAACCCTTGGTGCAAACATATCTTCCAAGTTTTATTAATTTTTTTTTCTTTGCTTCACCATCATTAACAATAGCATTATGTGCCAATGACAGTCTCTCAAATATATGAACATAAATCAACAGCTTAAAATATATAGCAAGGGTCAAGCAATCTCACTTGTTAGATAAATAACAAATCTTTCCATAGGAAAGATCATTGTGGCTCTCAAGATTACTAAGCCTGTCAGCCTAACTACACACCCACTATACCTTGTATATTGGAGTTCTTTAGTAGAAAGAATCCCACATAGCAGTAACCAGTCAATTAACAAGTAGGTTGAATTAATAGACTACAATCTACCTACACTGGATTATGTTCTCACAAAATCGCAGAGCATTGCAATCTATTTTAAATAGACACTCCCATCTCTGCATGCTAGAAGTTCTCACAAGAAAAGTTATGTTCTCTTGTGCTTTGAATTTGTGACACTCAGCATAGATGCATGTCATATGCATATGCTTTAATTCAAGAAAATGAATTTTAGATTGATAAGGACTTCAGATATTTAAAACAAATGCCTTATCTTAAAATACAGTTCACAGATCTAGAAAGAGAAAATCAAAACCTTGCATTGATTAAGACAACACATTTTTACATAATTCCAGCCAGACAATTCCTTATCTAATTGACAAAGATATTCATATACTCTATCTCATTTATTTTTTATTTTTTAAAGTATACAAAAAACTACCATTTGAAATGATATGAAATTTCACTAAGCCAAGTGATAGTAATTCAACAATGGTTGCTATGTTGTATGATGTTGTCTCTAAAGTATTTGTTTAGGTGACCAGATATAAACCTGAAAAATTGGCTTTCTAAAAAAAGTTATAAGAAATTAAAACAAAAAAGAATAAAAAGAAAAAACTAAAGCCTTAACTGCTTGTTTCAAAAGACCAGCAGAAATCAGCAGTACAATTTTCCTGTATATGCATGTAAACATACCTTCTTCCCCTTTTTGTCCTTTTTTCATCCCAAATTAGAAATTTTACCTTTTATAGGAGCTATTGTACCTTTCAGATTATATTTATTTTCAGATTCTCAAACTAACAAGACAAAATTATATTTGTACATGTGGATTTGATTTATTCCACTTATTTACCAATACAGTCTCTAGCTGCATCCATTTATCTACTTTTATCATTTTTTATAGCTGAGTGATACTCCATTGTATAAAAATAGCATAACTTTTTTATTCATTCCTTAGCTGATAGGTATTTGAGTTGTTTTCAAGATTTAACTATGACAAATCATGCTGCTCTAAACATGAGTGTACATAAATTACTGTGGTATCATGATTTCAAATCTTTAGGTAAAAATATCTAGGAGGGGAATAGTTGGCTTGAATAGAACCTCAAATCCTAACTTTTGGAGGAATCTCCATACTGATTTCCATAATGCTTGCAGCAGCCTACATTCCTACTAAAGCCGGAGAAGTGTTTAT
This sequence comes from Ctenomys sociabilis, assembly GCA_004027165.1. Classification (NCBI taxonomy): domain Eukaryota; kingdom Metazoa; phylum Chordata; class Mammalia; order Rodentia; family Ctenomyidae; genus Ctenomys; species Ctenomys sociabilis. Next base: position 6,454 of record PVKA01039546.1, read on the forward strand.
TTTCCCCACAGCCTTTCCATTGGTTCACTTCTTGATGATAGCCATTCTTTCTGGGGTAAGATGATATATCAGTGTTGTTTTAATTTGCATCTCGTGAATGACCAGTGATGTTAAACATTTTTTCAAATGTTTATTTGTCATTTGTATATCTTAATTTGTGAAGTGTATGTTTATTTCAGACCCCTAATTTTAGACTGGGTCTTTCAGTTTTGGAGGCCTGATTTTTTAATTCTTTATATGTTCTAGATAAGTGTCCTTTGTCTGAAGGACAGTCTGCTATAATTTTTTCCCAATTAATGGGTTTTCTTTTTACTCTCTTTGTAATTTCTTTTGACATTCAGCAACCTTTCAAAAAGGTAAGATCCTAATTGTAGATTCTTTGAAGTATTTCCCGTGCAGTTTCATTTTTGTTCATGAACTCTCTACTTACTCCTATGTCCTTATGATTTATACTTACATTCTCCTCCAGCATATTTAGTGTTTAAATTTTAATATTTAAATCTTTGCTTAATTTTGATTGTAGCATGGCGATAGGCATGGAACTATTTTAAGCCTTCAGCATATGGAAAACCATTTTTTCAGGACCATTTATTAAAGGGGTTTTCTTCCTCTGATCATGTCTGGACTCTTAGTCAAAGATAATGAAGTTGGTTGAGTTTATATGTAGTTGTGTCTAAAATTTCTAATCTGTTCTATTTATCCTCAGGCTTTTTTTATTTTTTATTATTTTTATTTTTAGGCAATGGTCTAGAGGGTGTTCAGGGTCTCATTACTAGATCAGACTCATAGTGATCCACCTATTTAGAGCCAACCAAGAGCTGGGATTACAGGCACGCCATCACACCCAGTCACAATTGCCATCTCAGCATGCCCCAGGGGCAGAGTTGGCCTGGTAGGCCCTTGCAGGTGCTTTAATCTGCTGAGCTATTTGACCAGCCCTTTTTTTCCAGTACCATACTGATCATAGTAGCTTTACAGTATAATTTTAAGTTAGGGATTGTGATATTTCTTGCTTTCCTGTCATTGCTCAAGACTGCTTTTGCTCTTCCAGGTCTCTTCTGGTTGCAGGTGAATTTTAGTAATGTTTTGTTTCTATATATGTGAGGTATGCTCATTTTATTTTAATTGGGATTGCATTGAATCTGTGTAAAAATTTTGGGAATATGGCCATTTTTACAGTGTTCTTATTCCTATCCAGGTCAGGTTTTTTTTTTTTTTTTTTTTTTTTTTAACTGGGAATTAAACTCAGGATCTTACATTTCTTTCCATTGAGCTATCTCCCTAGCTTTATTCCTATCGAGGAGCAAGGAACATTTCTCCATTTTCTGAAATATTCAATCTCTTTTTTTTTAAGAGTACTGTAATTTTCACAGTATAAATTTACTTATTCTGTGAGATTGATTCCTAAGTATTTCATTTCTTAATGAAAGGTATGGTTTCCATAATTTCTCTCTCAGTGCATTCATTCTTTGTGTATAGAAATGCTTTTGATTTCTGAGTGTTGACTTGTATCCTGCTGCATTATTAAATTTGGCTAATAAGTCTACAAGTCTCTCAATGGAGTTTTTGGGGTCTTCTATACACAGTGTCATGTCAGCTGTAAATTATGATAATTTCACTTCTTCCTTTCCAATCATTATTTCTTTTATTTCTGGCTAATGTTTCCAGAACTGTATTGAATAGGAGTGGTGACAATGAGCATTCCTGTCTTCTTCATGATTTTAAAGTGATAGTTTTGAATTTTTGTTTACTTAGCATGACATTGACTTTTGGTTTATCCTAGATGGCTTTTATCAGGTTGAGGTAAGCACTATCTATTCCAGTTTTCTGAAAGATTTTATCATCAATGAGTGTTGAAATTTGTCAAAGTATTTTCTGTATCTATTGAGATGATCATGTGGTTTGTAACTGTGGCTCTGTTTATGTGGTGCTCTGATTACAGATTAGCTTGTATTAAACCATCCCTACATTCCTGAAATTAATCCCAATTGGTCATGATGTATAAGCGTCTTGATTTTCTTCATTCTCTTTGCTAATATTTTACTGAGGTTTTTTCATAAGTATGTTCATTACGGTTATTGGTCTATAGTTCTCTTTTTGGTTGGGCCCTTCCCTGATTTTGGTATCATAGTAATAGTTTCCTCCAGTAACAAATTTGGGAGAATTGCCTCCCTTTCAATTTCATTGAAGAGTTTGAGTCAAGTTGGCATTAGATCTTCTGTAAATTTCATGTAGAATTAAGCTATGAATCTATAAGGACCTGAGCTTTTATATCTTGGTGAGATTTTTGTATTATATTTTCAATTTCATTCACTGTTCTGGGTTATTCAGAATTTTATATCTTTTTGATACAGCTTTCATAGTTTATATGCATCTAGAAATCTGTCCATTTCTTCTGTCCTTTCCATCCTATAAAAATAAAGATTTAGGAAATAGATACTGATGATCTTCTCATTTTCTATAGGGTCTGTAGTGATTTCACTCACTTCATCCTTATTGCATAAATGTGAATTTTTATTTACTTTTATTGATAAGGTTGGCTAGGAGTTTTTAAGTTTTATTTATTCTTTCTAAGAACCAATACTTTGATTCATTAATTCCTCATATTGTATTCTTCATCTCCATTTCCTTTATTTCTGCTCTAATCTTTATAATTTCCTGTCTTCTTTAGACTTTGGTCTTTACTTGCTTTTCTTTTTCTAGGAGCTTGAAGTTCAGCATGTGATTGTTTACTTGAACTCCTTCTGTTTTCCTGATGTGAGGGCTAGTTAGTATATATTTCCCTCTTAAAACAGCATTATATCCCATATGATCTGATAAGCTATATGTGCATTTCTGTTTAATTGTAAATATTATTTAATTTCTACTTTAATTTCAACTGTGACCCATTGATTATTCAGGAAGGTATTATTTAGTTTCCATATGTTTAGAGTTTTGGCCATTTCTTTTGTCAACAATTTCCAGTTTCACTGCACTATAGTGAGATAATATACATGGAGCAATTTTGATCCTTTGCATTTACTTAAGTATGTCGTATGTGCTAGCCCATGGTCCATTTTGGAGAATGTCCTGTGTACAGTTGAGAAGAATATGCATTCTGACAGTTGGGTGAAACATGCTGTAAAGGTACAGCAAATTAATTTCTTCACAAGTTTAGTTCTGTTATTTCTTTGCTGGTGTTTTGCATAATCTATTTCTTTGTGTAACGGGGGTGGTAAATTTCCTAGTACAATTATATTATTGCTCATTTGATGTTTTGTACCTGTTAAAATTTGTCTTTCAGAGGGAGTGAGATAACTCAGTGGAATAAGTGCCTGCTTAGTCAGGCGCAGGGACCAGGGTTCAATCCCTGGCACCATGTGCTTTGCCACCCCTGCCCCTGGGCTCCCTGAGACAGTACTGAGTCTGGGTGTGGTGGTGCACACCTAAAATACCAGGGCAGGGAAGGCTGAAAACAAGGGGATCACTACAAGTAGGAGGTGTGTAGTGAGACTTTGTACCAAATACATTAAAAAATTGTCTTATATAATTGGGTGCTCCTACATGGGATGCCTATATATTTATAATTGTTATATCTTCCTCTTTCAGTTTTACTCTGAGAAGTATGTAGTGATCTTCTTTATCTCTTGTAGTGACTCTTGGCTTGAATTTGATGTTGTCAAGAACCAGAGATATCCCTGCTTTTTTCCTGTTGCATGCAGTATTGTTTTCCATCATTTTTCATTCAGTCTTTTAATTTTTTTCTTTATTTTATTTATTTATTTTGCAATTAATTTTATTGAGAAAGAAAGAGCAATGAGACAGTTTCAAAACAGATCAGTAGGAGAGTTACAATAATTAATACATTTCATATTGTTGTCTTCATAATAGCTATTCATAGTACAAGATGCAGACCTATGTTGTCTAAACACTACCAGTACAAATCTTACTTCTCATTGAAGAAATAGAAAGTAGCTGCATATCCTAATCAATTTGTATATACAAATATATATATTTTTTCACCACAAAATGGTCCTTCATTTATATCCCTTTTTTGTTTAGTTTTGTCAAAGATGGGTATTCCATTGACATTCAAATATTGTTGATGGTGAATACAGCAAAATAATCCAATACAGTCCAGTAGACCATATAGTAGTGGGTTATCCACAGGACTGGCAGTGTCAGAAGTGGTTGACGAGCCACTTATAGCTCAGCATGTTAATATGGCTTTACATTTTATACTGTGTGTTTATACTTTTCTGCTGGATGGTTAATGTGTTTCTTGTATGTAGCATATTGTCGGACTTTGTTTCTTGATCCACACTGCCAGTGTGCTTCTTTGATGGTTATAAATCATACGTATTTTTTTTTTTCATGTTGCTATCCTACTGTAGAATCCCTACTTTTATCCTCTGCTTAATTGCTGTGTTTGGTGGTTCTCTTCTGTTATTGTTCTTGAAGTTTTGGTCATATTTGTCATGAAAGTATCTTATCTCTCCATCAAATTTGATAGATAGTTTTATATGGTACAGCGATCTGGGTTTGAAGATTTTTTTGTTTTTTTTTAAGGTCCTGAATTATCTAACTCCAAGGTCTTCTTGAATTGATGGTCTGCGGTGAGAAATGCACTGTGATTTAATGGATTTTAAATTATAGATGATTTTTTACTTCTAATAGGTTTTAATATTCTGTTCTTTTGCTCAATTTCTGGGATCTTGATTATTATATATCTGGATGGAGACATTTTAATTATGACCTCACTTATGGGTACATCAGATTGTTTTCTTATGTTTGGGAAATTTTCTGTTATTTCATTTATGTTAACTCTAGCTGTTTCACTGATATCTATTAGTTTTACATTAGTTTTCTTTGCATCATCTTGCATATACTGCATTGTTATTTTCTGGTTCCTTGTTATTTCTGAGAGATATTTCCATTTATGTTCACAAGCTGCCATACTAACTTCAAGGTCTGAAATGCCGTCTTCTGTTCCATTCAAGAGGTTTTGCCAGATTTCAATGGAATTCTTAACATGTTGTGTATCTGTTTGAATTTGCTTCATGCATATCTAGTGTAGTGTGATTATGATCAATCCTTTATTGTTCATTCAGTGTTTACATAATTTCCTCATTCCCCTCTCTTTTTAAAATCTATTTTTCCCTTAGATGTACTAAACAAATCTTTAATGATTGTTGTCAATTCCTTTTTTACCTGAGAATTATTTTTGATCTGATATCCTCCACAGTCTGATGGAGTTGTTTCTTTACTTCAGTTGCTATTAGCTCAAAATTTCAAGTGTATGTCTGCACGTTCTTCTAGTTCTTCTTTGAACTAGTTTCTTGGATCAGTTTTGGGTGGGCTAGAGGTCTTAGATTGCCTTTTGTTCCTTCCTTTTGTCATTTCTTGAGGCCCCTGATGTTCTTCATAACTCTGAAGCAATGGTAGTGTGGTGGGGTACACATTAGCAGGACTATCAGGAGTGTGGGAGGGCAGTGTCAGCTCACCAAAACTTCCACTGTGTCAGGTTTCTTTTTGTGTGTGTGTGTGTGTGTGTGTGTGTGTGTGTGTTAGGTTTCAATATGGTTTCCACCTCAGTGAAGGGTGCAAGCCACAGCTCAAGAAGAATCTGATGACTGTAAGTGCACGTCAAAATTCTGCAAAGTTCTCTACTTAGTGCATAGGAGCAGGTTAGGGCTCGCCATCTTCTGAGAACCTGGTCTAGGTCCCAACGGCTGTCTTCCTGAGCAGTGATGAGTGGCTGGGCCTCAGTCAAGCTCTAGCAAGGTTGGGGGCAAGGCTCATGGGGTGCCCTCTATAGTCCTCTGGGTAAGGGTGCGTGGCTTGGGCTAGTGGAGCTCAGGAAGGGGTGTGGGAGAGGTCCACTGCATGCCCTCAGCATTCTTCCATGTAAGGATGGGTGGCTGGGACTCAGAAGAATTCTGGCTACGTTAAGGAGGATGACTAGGCCTAACAGTCTCTCATACACTCTTCAGGGTGAGGAGAGGTAGGTGGGACTCAGGCTCTCTGGTATTGTGTTTCATTTAATTCTGACTTCAGGGAACTGGTCTCACACAGGTGCGTGCGAGCGTGCGTGCATGCGTGTGCGTGTGTGTGTGTGTGTGTGTGTGTGTGTGTATAAATGAACAGATTAGCAGCTTTGTAAGGACATTATCCAAGGAACCACATTTAAGGTACAGAACTCATTAAGTTAGATGGTTGATTCTGGATTCCTAAATCTTTTGGTACCTCACCAATTTGATCTACTTATATTCTGGTAATACAATCATGATCAATAACAAACATTTCAGCATTCCTGTTCTCAACTTTCCTTCTTAACGTTAAATTCACCTAAAGTTCATTCATTCATTCATCTATTTCTGCACTTCTTTATATGTCATGCATTTTATTTGAAGTTCAGAACACAAAAGAGATAATAATTACTTATCAATAATACACATTACCCTATATAAGCTTGTAATCATCTTGGAAAGATACCAAGATAAATAGCTTATACACCTCTCAGAAAGAAAACCAAAGCTATAACGAATTCTGCCTCAGGTGTCAGTGAAAATATTGCATAACCATTACTGGAGGGAAAATAAATTCTCTTTTGGTGGCTATATTTTGTAAAATAATTAAAGCAGTGAAAGTACCTACACATAAGAAATTCTGTGTGTTTTAAGTACTGTGTAAGCACCAGATTTAATGGGAGAAGACATTAATGAATCACAAGATATGGTTAGAGCACTTAATATTTTTTGTTATTGCTGCTGCCGATGTGCTTTTACAGCCATTTTTATTGTTGGAAAATATGGTCCTGATCACAAGATGTCAGTCCTTTGATTTTGTGTTTAGCTAATTATCATGAAAACAAGCATCTTCACCTGACCATTAACTCTGACAGCATTTCAAAATCAAGAGATGACAACAAGGACTAGAACACCAGGAATGCATATGTCACCACAGGGTGCCACAGGTGTTTCCTACTGCCACAGATACCACCGACAGGCAATGCTGGCCGTAGTGGGTGGCACCAGCCCCTGAGCTCTAGGCTCCTCACCTGGACACTGCAATCCTGTGTTTTGGCTAACACTCCACTGTGACCAGACAGGAAAATGCAGGGTTCCTATTGATAAGTGCAAGTCTGTTTTATACCTTTTTTTGTTTATTTTCTTTTAATTGATAGAGCCAGCAAAAGTTTTCATTCTATATAAAAGAGTAGAATCAACTGATACAGCCATAGAATTTTTGAGATTGTTCACAGGAACTATAACCAGTGCTGTTCAGAGAAGATGTCAGACTGTAATGAACATTTATGGCAAATTAAGGTATTAAATGCAGTTTCTCCAAAGAATGCCATCAAATTAAATTAACTTTTAAATGAATCAGTGAAAGTTCATGTCAGAATTAGACCAATTAAACTCAAGGAAAAATGGCTTGCATATCAGAGTGGAAACAAAATGAAGTAAAAATTTTATAAATGAAAGTGATTTATGTAGTTATTAATACAGATAAGTTATTACAGATAAGTTAATGAAAAGTTAATGTAAATAACATGGGATTTGGAGTCAAACAGATCTGTGATATAGTCAGTCCACTCATGGATGACCATTGGTAAGCAATTAAATTCTTTCAATCTGCTACTGTCCGCATAAAGTGGAGTAAAATTAATATAACACATAAACAACTTTCTCTTAAGAACTGAAGTATATACTTAAAGCACATAAATGATGACTGACAAAATTTCTAAATTGGGACAAATCTTTAGAACTTGGAGACATAATGTTTACTGTAAAATGAATTAAATTGACTACACTTGTTTAAAGATGTAAGACACAAATATGGAGATCTTATTTATTTGTTTTGTAAGTTTTAGGGAAGGGTCTACAAGATGTTCAGGGTTTCACTACTAGATGGGACTTGTAGTGACCCTCCTGTTTACAGTCTCACAAGAGCTGGGGTTACAGGTGCATGCCACCACATCCAGTCTCAGTCACCATCTCAGTGTGCCCAGGGGGCAAGGCTGGCATCTCAGGCCAAGGGCTCAAGCCCCCAGCCCCTAAGCCTACTTGTAGGTGCTTTAATCTGCTGAGCTGTTTGGCTAGCCCAAACATGGAGATCTTAATAGCTATCAGAAGGGAAAACTCAGATTAAAAAAAATAAGGATCAAGAAGGCTATTAGATTAATAAATTCTATAATACTCAAGAAATAATCTATGAAGTTTTTAAAAAATAGTCATTTTAAGTTCCTTACAGGCAAATGCAAACACACAGTTCCCTCAAATGCAAGATTTAGATTCAAATATCCAAGAACATTTACAGATATTAAAAAACTGAAAAATAAACAAGGAGATTAAAATGATCTACTAAATAAAATTACAGCCGGTCACTTCCTTGGAAGGGGCTCCTACACCAGGTCCCAGCACATCAAACAAAATCAAGCCACTCATGCTGAGCATTGGGAAAATCAGCTACTACTTCAGGGGGTAGATATACTCCCAAGTAGAATACTTCCCCAGTGAACTCAAGAAATTCAGAAAAAGGCTGCCTCTCCCTATATATGGGATTTAAAAAATATCTCTCCATTAGTGCAGTCTTTGCAAGAAAAGTAACTCATGGTAACCAATCTGCTTTCTATTATCCTGTTTCTGGCTGCCACATGTTATTGTCTGTGTCTACATGCCCTCCCAAAACCTGATGCAGTCATGGGGTGGGCATCTAGAGTTTTTATTTTGTTTTCTTTCTTTTTTTTTTTTTTTATTTTGTGTGTACTTAGTACAGAGTCTACAGGGTCTCACTACACACACAGATCAGAGTCATAGTGTTCCACCTCTTTTCATTCTCCCAAGTGCTGAGATTACAGGAGTACGCCATCATGTCCAGTCTCAATAGTCCTTTCAATGTGCCCTGGTGGTGAGGCTGGCATGGCATGCCAGGGATCAAAACCTGGTCCTTGCCTCTGCTTAAGCAGGCAAATTAATCTGCTGAGCTATCTGGTAGGCCAAGAGTTGTTTGCTTCAGGTTCCAAGGCTGGGATTATGGGTGTGAGTGCTATATCTACCCTGGGGCAGGTAGCTTGCATTCAATATAAAGGAGAGAGGCTTGTTTTTCTCCTTCTTTCTCCTGCTGTGTTGGCTGTTTTCTGCTGCCATAAACTGTTGTCCTCTGCCATGTGTCACTCTGCGTTGAAGCCAGCTAGGTATGGACTGAAACTTTCACAAACTGAGTTAGTAAATTTTTCCCTCTTTAATTTAGATGTCAGGGATTTTGTTCAGCGTGGAGAGAAAAGTAACCGAGACATCACCTTAGCCCAGTCATTCCCTCTTGCCTAGTGAAACACTCATTCTCTTGGGTAGAGTCAGATATGGGCCCTTAGAATCTAGCATCACAAATATGAAGCCAAATAAGTCTTTCAGTTGGTTGCAATTGTGTGTTTAGACAAAGTTCTCAATAACAAAACTGAGATTCAGAAAGAGACAAGGTAGACCATCAAGCCTGGCAGCCTCAATTTCTATTAAAAAAGTTAATTGAATGAGTCAGTGTGTACATAATTATAAAGGAATCCTTACTTTATAGAAAAAAAAGAGTTCACAATAAATTATTATATAATAGTCTTTGTATTCCTAATTGGTATTAAAATATCAGCAACTGTAGAGTTTCTGTAGTGATTTGAAATGAAACTATTTATTGAGAAATGCATAAACACTAAGTTAAAATATCTCTTCAAGCTTCTGTTTTTCTCATTTTATATCTGTGTGCTTTGAGTCAGTGGACCCCATTCATCCACCAAATTAGAAAAACAAATTTTCCTTTTTATTAAAGAAGAAAAATCTTGGGTTAGTGTGGTATACTGTTTTTCTGCTTTTCACTTTTGCCTTGTTTTAGAATTTCTTAATATCTAACTTATGAATTATCCAAGAAAATAATAATCTCTAAATCAGCTTATTTCTCTAACTACCCATGCAGTCATCTCTGTCAAAACAAGGTTGTTCATCAGATGACTCATTTTATAGTTTAATTTTTTAAATTATCTCAGAAATATAGAAAAAATACCAAATTTTTCTCTATGTTCATAGTGACTGGGTGTGTCTGTAAAAACTATGGCATAGATTAATTTGTTTTCATAGTTTAAGTGAATTTCAGAGCTCCATTTTTCCATTTTACTGATAAGGAATTGAAATTCCCACATCATTTGTTCATTCAGCAACAACTTATTTCAACAGTTGATCCATCATAGCATTCCATTAGATACTAAAAAGAAAACAAAGCCCTTGCTATGTGTTTATGAAGGAAGGTATGGATATACATAAATAACCAATAATCCATCATATGCGTGGAATGGCAAAAATTATTCTGCATAAACTAGGCACAGAGAGGTATAAAAATTGACTGAACACTTCAAATGAGCAAGTTTAGAAAGATTCAAGAAGCATGGTATCTTCTGTCCTAAGGACTAAGGAATGTGTAGAAGTGAGAAAATTGAGCAAGAGCAATGTTAAAATAGTCTATCAGGACAAAACGCCTTTGACTCTTTTAAGTGCCCAGGCACAGTGCAGTGCAAGACACTTATTAAGGCTCAGATGAAGCAGATAGGAATGAGAGGTAAATTAAGAAAATAAAGGACCAAGATGGCGAGAGTTGAGTAGTGTGATCTCTGTGCTGAAGATTTTATTATTCTACTGTGAAAGAGAAGAAACTGTCTAAAGGTAAGAAACAATTGGGATGAGTGAAAGGAGGCAAAAGGAAGAAAGAAGAGAAAAAGAAAAAAAAATATATATATACATAGGATAGCTTGGATAGCTGCACTGCTAATTTCTGATTGTTTATTGAAAGGAGCAGTTAATGTTTATTTTTTCTCTCTCTCATTTTTAATTTTTTGACCAATTTTAGAGTATTATCTCTGATAATTTTAACAAGAAATTGAAAGACTACAATATGCAATATAACAACTATTGCTGAATTCCTATAATTTCATTTAGTGAGATTCTGTATCATTTCTAATGTTTGTTTTTTATTAGTTTTGCATTTTAACAAAAAATTAAAAAGAAGCAAATAGAATCATTTTGCATATTACACAGCTGCTGAAGAAAATGCAAATAGCTAAGACTTTCTCTCTTCATTCTGACATATTCTTACTTTTGTATTAAATACATAGTAATTTTTGAGAGGATCCAGAAATACAGACCATAATTAAAATGTTCAAGTGGGCACAGTTACTTTCCATAAACTCTGGTCTTAAATGCTATGCCCTTTATTCTGATGTTGCAAACTTTCCAGCCACCAGGGCTGGCACTGAGCTTCACACATTTCTGGGATATGAGGAATTGGCCTATTATTCTGCATGATAGATGGAGGAAATAAATAGAAAGTGTTTTGCCCTGATCCTCGGAGATCCAGAGAACCACCCTAATGTATAACTTAAGATGAAGGAGAGGTCAGCAGCTGGACGGTGGCTGAACAAAGGCTACCACTCTCCCAGCAGAAGGAAGAAAGCAGCAAAAGCACTTTCTGATCATTTGCTATGAAGCCACCCAAGCTCTTGCTTTTGTTTTTTGTGTGTGTGTGTGTGTGTGCATTTATAGATTTCAATTAAGACAGAGTTACATAGTTACGTATTTCATAATTGAGCAATATATATTTTTCCTTTGAGCTAAGCTTTCCGTATTTTGTGATCTTTATAAACTATTCTAAATGAAGTTATGAGCTACTTTTCACATTCCATTGTTGGCTACCTATCTTAGAGAATATAATTTATTCCACTTGTTGACATTTAATTATTTGTTAGGTATAATATAATTTACTGAGTAAATCACATAATTTAATTAATGTAAAAGTCCATTGATACCCTGATGAATAAAATCATCAATTTTATATATTAAAGTATTTATAAACAAAAACATAGATTAATTGTTCTAAATAAAAGTGATGTGGCTGTTTTGCTGATTTTTAGAACACAAGAGCACTTTTTATGAAAGACGATCACATTTGAGTACCTGATACTTTTAAATGATCATAAAGCATGTTGGAAATGGAAGAAATTCTGTTCTCTTGGTTCCGAGTCAATGGCTTTCATTCCATGTGCTCTTGCATGTTTCTTACCAAGAGGTGCATTCAGCAGGCCACCAACACAGACACAATCTCTCCTCACATGCACACAACAATAATACAACTGTTCATAGCTGGCATTTGCAATGACTGGAAATATACCGCAGGTGTGAACCTTGAGAAATGGTAATTTTTTTTCTTTAAGAGAAAGAAAATTTTAAAAATTAACTAGAATATTTTGAAATCAAGTAGATAAGGACAGAAAATCTAGACAAGATTTCATTGTGGTTAGAAAAATACAACTTAGAAAATTATGAATTGACGGAGCAGGTATGCACATACAAATATGTACATATACATATATTTATATGTAAATATGAGGTCCACATTCACTTAGTAAATCTACAAGTTATGATCAAAATATATAGTCTATATTTAAATTTAAAAATAGAAAAAAATAATAATTAATTATTCTCAGACTCTTCTCCCTCACTTTGCAGCACTCATCCAGTCCTTCATACAACTTTCTGCTTCATTTCTGGAGTGCTCAACAGTGAGGTGTGATCAGATATCCTCTGAGTGCTGCTGCCGAGTGCTCTCCCAAGGGAGGCTAGACTTCTTCAAACACTAGAATGTGTGCTCATTCACCTTTCCACCAGACCTGGCACTGTGTAATTTCTAGCTCTTCCTCTAATCAAAAAGATCATGAAATGTGAAGATTTTGAATTACATTGGGACACTGGGTCAGCCACGATATCACAACTAAAGATACTGATGAAAAAAGACTCCTAGAAGTGCATCAAAAATACCAAAAGTGAAAAAAGTGTGTTTCAAGCAAGGGGGATGATTTTGTTGTTTTCTGTTTTTTTTTTTTTGGAATAAACAAGTTTTATTTATAAATTTAGTCAACATACATAATTGACCTAAAAACTTACA
>PVKA01039547.1:0-19412 GCA_004027165.1 Ctenomys sociabilis
GGCCAGTCACTGACTTGGAGGGCTTGGGGGCGGGAATCCAGGTAGTACGCGTGGGAAGAAGCCAATGGCTCTCCCTCAGACTCACCACACTCTCACTGATCTGGGAAGCCTGATGAGTCTTGCAAATTCCCACTTGCTGGGAGAGCTTGAGGCGGGATCCAGTAGGCCGCTGGGGTCAGCCCCTGTCTCAGGCCGGTCTCTGGCTGAGTGGTGTGGGCGGGATCGAGTAGATTGCTGGCGTTGTTCTTGCTGTCTCGGGAGGTCTCTGGGGCTTGGCGGGCGTGGGCAGGAACCAGGAGGATAGCGGAGTCGGCCGTGCTGTCTTGGGCCAGTCTCTGGGGCTGGGCGGGGGTGGGCGAGATGGAGGAGGATGGCTGAGTCGGCCGTGTTGTCTCTGGCCGGTCTCTGAGGCTGGGCTAATTTTTCTTTATTTTGCTATGTTTTTCTCTTCTTTCTTTTGTTTGTTGTTTTCATTTACTTTTATATAATTCTCTTAATTTCCCTTTACTCCTTAATAAGATCCTTTACCTCACTTTCTCATCTTCGATGGCTTAATTTTCAAAGTTTACTTTGTCTGTCTCCTGTTTGCTACATGTCCATTTTCACTATCTTTTTTATTTTATTTTATTTTATTTTTTGTTGGCAGAAGTGGGGATTGAACTCAGGCCCTTGCACTTGCTAGGCAAGTGTTTATTCTACTGAGCTATCTCCCTGGCCCCAAATCATAACCATTAAGGTTTATGAATTGTTAGATAGTTAACTCTGTTAGTACTGTTAATTTATTTTCTATTTTTAATGGAGGTGCCATTGTTGGATTCAGTAGATATTTACTATCTGTTATTATTTGGTTTGCCTTGGTATTTATACTATAATTATATATCTCTTTTCTATGCTTAAGGGAGGAACATTATTTCTTCTTAAGTAAATATCCATTTGGCTTTTGATGTTATGCATAATGCTGATTTTGTTCTGTTGCCAGGGTGGCATAGCTGTTGCTGTGAATCAATTTTCTTTGTATGGCAACATCTGGGTTTCCTTTGTGTGATTTACAATACTGTTACCCATTGTGGAGAACTGAGTGGCAGGCCAGTTGCACTGCATCTTCCCCTCCCAGGTTAACAGGAGGATGTATCCTGAAACAGAGTCAAAACCTACAGTTGGTCACATTTAGAGTGCATCATTGAAAAGCAGACAATAATGAAAGAAGTCTCCATACTAGCAATAGGGTCTTTCTATTATAATAAAACCATAATCCTCACCTTCCCAAACTCCCAACTCTCCCTAAGATAATCTATGGAACTTTGGGAGCAGGAAATCAAAAGCTAAAAAGCAAATTAATTGCATGAAAGGATGAAAGAAGACAGTACTAACAAGCTGAGTTAAACAAAATGATACAAAACATGAATGTCAAATTTAGCAAAGAGTTAGAGAGCATGCAAAGATACCAAACAGAAATTCAGGAGGTTTGAAATTTTACTGGAGTATGGACAACAGTTGTGACCTGTGTGAGGTTATAGTATCAGAATTAAAAGGCAGGGCTGATGTTGATGATTGATTGTTAAGGAATACCTTGAAAACAACAAAGGAACATAAAAGTTGATCTGATAGCTGACAGATGATGCAAAGAAAACTAAACATATATATTATTTGGAATTAGACAATCAGAACATAGGACAAATGGCATGACACTCTTTCTGCAGAAAGAGTGACAGAAAACTTTCCATATATAGATAATTTAATGTACATATAATTGAGATACATAGAACCCCAAATAGCTATCACAAGAAAAGAATCTCTCATTGCACATTGTGGTCAAAATCCCAAAAGTCTAATACAAGCACAGATTTTGAAAAGGTGATTTGTCTCAGGGCTGGTGTGCCATATGGTGCCAGGGAGTGAACCCTGGTCCCTGTGCTGGCCTAAGTAGGCACTTAATCTGCTAAGCCATAGGGCTGGTTATCAAAATTTTACATAGTGTATTTAGCTTATCTAGGCTACCTTTGCCCAATAAAACAAGAAAGCTTTGCTAATATCTCCTTCATTGTATGCTCTACATTGTCAAGAGCTGTGCCTTCCCCCTGACTCCTTTGAGCTTCTTGTTTCCTATCCCCACCTGGCATTCTCCTCTTGACAAATCTGAGAAGAGAATCCAACAAATAATGTTATCATGACTGGTCATAGAAAAATGACCAGAAGAACTATTTATTCCATTGTCACTTATTGGAGCCTGTTAACCCTACTCTCCCTTCTTTGAATGCACCTTGAATACATTCTACTGTTCTTGCCATTTTCAAAAGCAGATCTAGCAGTTCTCTTTTGTGAGTCTTTATGAAATGTGGTAAAAATAAAGAGTACAATGGGTGCTGCTGCTTAGTGCATTCAACAAGAAGTCAGGCTCATGAAAGCACACTGGTGCCTCCTCATGCTTATTCATTGACTCTGGGGCCATGCAACTTTGGCTCCTCCCCAAGTCAGCAGGTCCATTAAAGGCAAATGCTTTGAGTTTTTCAGGACATGGTGGTTGCCATGAAAGTACAACCAAAGACATGAAAGAGACTTCCAGAACTGCTTCAGAAAGTGACAAGAGCAAGCTTTCATTGTGTTTGAATTCAGGGGCAGTGTGTTGAGGGATTAATGGCAGTAAGTCTTTGGCTGAAATAAATTTTTTTAAAAAATTAA
Source organism: Ctenomys sociabilis (assembly GCA_004027165.1). NCBI lineage: Eukaryota > Metazoa > Chordata > Mammalia > Rodentia > Ctenomyidae > Ctenomys > Ctenomys sociabilis. The sequence goes on from PVKA01039547.1 coordinate 2,680, forward strand.
ACATTCTCTGCAGTTTTTTAGAACATATCGTATAGATCATATTCAATAAATGCTACAGTAAGTGTCAATAAGTGACAATGGAATAAATCTTATAGTCATTTTTCTATGATCAATCATGATAACATTGTATGTTGGATTCTCTTCTCAGATTTGTCAAGAAGAGTATGCCAGGTGGGGATAGGAAGCAAGAAGCTCAAAGGAGGCAGGGAGAAGGCACAGCTCTTGACCTTGTAGAGCATACAATGAAGGAGATATTAGTAAATCTATCTTATTTAAATATTTCTTATTTTATTGGGCATAGGTGGTCTAGATGAGTTAAGCACACTGTATACAAGAACTCAAAGTGTCTCAGTAGAAAAACAATATACTCATGAACTTTGGTATGGAAATTGAGTCTCCAAAGCCAGACATGGTGGCACATGCTTGTGAGCCAAGTACTTGGGAGGCTGAAACAGGAGGATGTTATTAGTTCAAGGCCAACCTGGCCTACATAGCAAGACCCTGTCTCAAAAAACCAAAATTCAAAAAAGTTAAAAAGGAAAGTTGGTCTCCAGGGCAGGAATGGAGAGTCCACCTGGGAAGATGAAATGATACCAGCACAGGGTGCCAGGGTAGAGTGTGAGATCCTCCAGTAGCCTGAGGCAGCTAGCAAGGCAGTTGGGCCAGGTGGCATTGCTCCTGTCCTGGAAGGCTTCTATTTTCTAACAATGCACCCTGAATTATTTATTCTTGAGGATAGATTTCCTGGATGCCTCTGCTCATTGAGGTACCCTTGCTTTGGGGGACTCTGTTGTCTCCATTGATTGGCAAGACAGCTATGCTCTGCATGTCTCATCCTCCTCAATCCAGGGAGTCCTTCCCACACTTGGAGCTGGTGCATGGCTTCTCCTGGGTTCTACTAGTAAAAGCACCCGCTGAGCCTAGGGTTGGAGAGAAGGGCGTTACCAAGTTCCTGCACAAAGGGTGAGGCCTCAAGAGGGGTGGAGAATTGTGTCTCTGGTGCACTTGCCATAACTCTCCATTTTATAGGTAGAGACAGAGGCTTGGAGATGAAGTGACTTCTTCAGGTGATGCTGCTGTTTGGTGACCAAGAGGGGGAAAAGTCTCCCACTTGGCCCATCTATCTACTGTGTTGTTAAATTACAAATTCAACCCTACAAGAACAGTGAGCTGATTTTAGTTCTGTTACAGTGCTTGGTGGCACTGAGCACTTGAATAAATGTCTATAAAATGGATTGAATTTTTCAGAAAGCTTCAGCTGTCAAAATCTGATTTCCTGGTTGAATGAAATGGCCTTGTTATTCAGATCCTTTGGGTCTAAATTTATTATACATGAATTTATTTAAGAAATTGATTACAATACCCCTTCCATTTGGTGCAGCGGGTGGTGTAATTAGAAGCTTAGAGAGAAGAGAAAGAAATGGCTTTAAATGATTCACACATCCACCTAAAATTTGTAAAACGGTGGAAAATAGTGGATGACTTTAGGTAAAATAGGCTGCATTAAGGTCTCATTTAAGTTTAGCTATCTTTAGTCTTTTAACATCATTGCCCATTGAGCTGTGGATCCATCCATTTGTCCATCCATCCATCCATCCATCCATCCATCCATCCATCCATCCATCCATCCATCCATCCATCCATTTTGAAAAACAAAACCACCAAGCTTTGGCTGTTTGTCATTCTTTGCCCCTTTACAGCCGACAGCTGTTGTAGGTGAAATTTGAGGTTCAACACTGTCTTTACCACACGTCTTTTCAGATGAATCCTGCCTGCCTCTCTCTCTGTGTCTCTTGCTGTCAGTGATGGAGATATCAATGCATTCAAGCTTCAGTGTGCTGTCAAATGTTTTCCACTTACTCAAAACCTATTAGGATCTTCCACTACAGACAAACACCTGTGGGGATTTGGGTCAAATCTTTGGCATCGAAACATCCTGAGCACGTAGGATGCAACCAGGGGTAGACACTTCATTTATAGCTAAAGGATAAAAAGAAAAAAAAAAAACACTGGTAAATTTTGACTTATAAGTGAGCATTAACCTCCTGAGGAGTGAGCAGGAGAGGAGAGAAACCAAACATCTGTGACCCGCAGGTGTTTGAGCGGGCGCACCTGGGAAGGAGGGGGCTGCTTTCCACAGGCAATTGCTGGGCAGTGATGAAAATGTGTCTGGATTCTGGACTAGCGTGTCCCCATATTACACTGCACATGTGAGTTCTTCTGTTGGTCGGTGTTCCTGACTGACTACCAACCATGGCTGATCAGCACACGGCCCCACGGGCCAGAGCTCCTATTCGGATGTGGGAATGCTTGCTGTGCATAGAAATGTCTTGTGGTGCTGTTGGTGGTGCATGCTGTAATACGAATGTCCCTTTGATAGCTTGAGTTCTGACCATTTTTCCTGCATCTTCACTCCTTGTTCTCTTCTGCCTGTCCCATCTCCTAGTAGGGACCCTGTTGTTTTGCTTCTGTTGTTTCTCTTGGGTTTAACACTCAGTCTGTTTTTTTTTTTTCTGACAATGATCCTTTTTCTTTCTGCTGATGACTCTGTTGTCATTGACTGCCTTGGGTACCCAGCCCTACTCCTGGTCCTAGAACAGTGTTCTCACTAGATTCTAGTGGGGTCAGATCTGGCCAGCAGAAAATGGACATCGTCAGTCTGTCTCGGGTCCACTTAGCATTGTTGTCTCGCTGTGAGACATCTGTCAGCTGGGAGCCTGTAGCCTCAGTGCTCTTTCCTCCTCAGGAGCCTTCTCTGTGCTTCTGCTTCCTCTGCACACCCTGTCATCCATACCCATGGGGTGTGCTGAATACTTGTTCTGCAGAACTAACCTCACTGAGTTGTGATTATGTGTCATTACCACTAGCTGGGAGATCCTCAAATCAGTGATTGCGGCTTAATCCCATAGCTGTCCTGTGCTGAGTGCTCTTAATGAATGGAAATGGTTCATTTTGTGTGTTGATTTGGTCAGGCCACAGTACTCAGATAGTTGGTGAGTCAGGTCGGGATGTTGCTCAGAGGGGTTTTGTTTTTGGTGAGATTAATATTTAAATCACAGATTTAGAGTGAAGCAGATTTCTCTCCCTGATGTAGGTGGGCCTAGTTCTAAGAGTTCAAGAACTTAAGAGAGAAAAGATCAATTTCCCCGAGGAAGAGGAATTCTTCTCTATGACTCTTCCCTGGGTCTCCAGCCGGCAACTTGCCCTGCAGGTTTTGAACACGTCAGACCTACAATTATGTTATCCAGTTATTTAAATTAAGGCTTTCTCTTTCTTTAAATGCATGTCCTGGTGATTCTGTGTGTCTGAGAATGTGGACTAACATATAGATAAAGGATTCTACTAAGGGCATGACCTTGCTTAGCCCTTGAGACAGCCCCCTAAACGCAAGTGATTTTCACTCAATCAGTGGACAAACAGAGCTGGAGAAAAGGTGAAGAACTTGGACAAAGTCACGCAACTAGTGAGAGGGAGAGGCGGAACGGCAACAGCAGTTTTCTTTATGATGAAGCTAACCATCGCAGCACGAGGCCTCCTGGTGCCTTGTCTTGGCCTCACCAGCGTGTACCCAGTACGAGAGAAGGAGGCTACAAATAGAGAAGTGAAGCCAGAGACTGCTCTATTTCTTAGTCTCAAATGAAAGATAATTGAAAAGTTTGGGCTGGCCAAATAGCTCAGCAGATTAAAGTGCCTGCAAGCAGGCGCAGGGGTAGGGGGTTTGATCCCTAGGTCTGCTGTGCCGGCCCCGCCTCTGGGGTGTACCAAGACACTGAGATGGCAATTGAGACTGTTACCCCAGCTCTTGGGAGGTTGTAAACAGGCGGATCACTATAAGTCCAATCTAGTAGTAAGACCCTGAACACCCTGTAAACCCTTTTCTAAAATAAAAAAAGAAAAAGTTTTATGGGATGTATACGTGTAAACTATTTATTTATTTATTTTTCCAATGTCTTAAAATTTAATTTTAAAGAGTAAAAGCAGTCCAGGAATGGTGGCGTAAGCCTGTAATCTCAGCACTGGGGAGGCTGAAAACAGGAAGATCACTATGAGTCTGATTTGTACAGTGAGACCCTGTACAAAATACATTAAAAATAATAATGAAGAGTAAAAACAAAGACAAAAACAGACTAACAAGGACAAATACAAGTGGCACATATTTATTTATTTAAGCATTAAAAAAACCTTTGTATTCATTTATTTGGTACAGGATCTTGCTGCGCAGCTCAGACTCTACCATCTTCCTATCTCAGCCTCCCTAGCACTGGGATTATAGGCTTGCACCAACCATGCCTGGTTTCAGTGGCCAGCACGGCATGCCTGGGGTTTTGGGGAGGGCATGGCATGGGGTACCAGGGACCAAACTAGGTCCTTCTGTTTTTCAGGCAGGTGTTTAGACCACTGAGTTATCTCCTCAGCCCGAACAAAGACTTTATAGTGCATAAAACCTATAAGATTTTGAGTCCCAAATATTGTCACTACATCTATAGAAACATTTGATAAAATTAAACTAGAGAAGTCATGTGTTACAACTGGTGATTTGTTGGATAGTAACTTCACTACTTAGGATTGTATGGAGGATTTTTTTTTTTTTTTCAGTACTGGGCATTGAATTTCAGTACTGGGCCTTTACTGTGAGCTACTTCCCTTGCTCTTGTGTGTGTGTGTGTGTGTGTGTGTGTGTGTGTGTGTGTGTGTTTATTTGGTACACAGTCTCACTACACAGCTTGGGCTCCTGCTGATCCTCCTGTTTTCAGCCTCTGCAGCACTGAGATTAGAGGCGTGCCCCTCCACTCCTAGACTTGGCTGATGGGGCATGTGGTGCCTGGATTGAACCCTAGTCCCTGCACTTGTCAAAGCAGGAACTTAGTCCTCTGAACTATCTTGCTGGTACCCTCCCCTTTCTGTATTTTTAATTTAGAGGCAGAGTCTCAGTGATTTGCTGTTGCTCAGGCTAATTTTGAACTTCTCACCCTCCAACCTCAGTGATGGGATTGCAAACTCACCTTGAGCTGTGTGACTAGAGCCTTTGAGATGGCACTGCTCAAGGTGAGTTCAGGACCCTGTGGTGAGTGCCAGTGCAACCTACCCACATAGTCAGGGAGGAAGACACAGGCAAAAGCCACTGGACAAAGCCAGATAAGTAAGAGAAAACTCCAGATTAGCACACTTGAAAGAAAATATGCAGATATTCAGAAATAGAAGGGCAACAGAGTGAAAAGAAAGTTTCAAGATGGAAGTAAACAAGTTTTCAATCCCATCACTGAGGTTGGAGGGTGCGAAGTTCAAAATTAGCCTGGGCGACAGCAAATCATTGAGACTCTCCCCTGTAGTCCTGGCTGTGGGAGTGTTGGGCTCCAGCCTTCATAGGGTGCACATGATATTTGGAGCTGAAGGTGCTGATGGACCTCTTCCTGTGGCTATTGATGCTACTGCTGCCAGGCCAGTCATGGAGACCGTGGGGTTCTGCTGGAGGATGGTGGAGACATCATAGCAAGTCTAGCAGCAGCTGAGTTTTGCAGTTTAGCTCCACTAAAGGTGGAGAGGGCCTGGATATGGCCACTGTCTCTTGCCTGGGGCAGGACAGACCAACACTGCCATGGCTGGACTTCAGACTTCCAAGTTTCTATCTCCAGAGGTGGTGGCTATCCTGGGTGTCCATCATAGCTTCTGGTTTTCAAGCTTCTTCCTGGAGGTACACCTCAGTTGTGCAACTCTGATGACAATTTTAGAGATGTCTAGTTCCACATTTTACCTGCTACAGCAGTTTTTGCTTCTGTAAATGAACCTTGGCCAACGTGACTAACTGCAGAAATAGACAGTGGGTCTATTTGTTGGCTGGTTAGTGGATTTTCTACTTTCTCCTTCCATGTACAGCTGGTTTGTGGATGTTTGCCTCACACAATAGAGAGGGATTGGAGGGGAGGAAGTCCATGGAGAGAAGTGTTACTACAGGGAGCCCCTGAATTGTTCTTTTAAATTTTTTTCTAATGTTTTCGGTACAGTGCCTCACTACACAGCTTGGACTCATAGTAATTCTTCTGTTTTCAGCCTCCCCAGTGCTGGGACCTCCCTGTGTGTGTGCTACCATGCCCGGACTCTGAGTTGCCAACTCAGCATGCCTGGGGGTGGGTCTGGTATGGCATGTGGTGCAAGGATTGAACCCTGGTCCTTGTGCATGCTTAATCAGTTACTTAGTCTGCTGAGCTATCTCGCCAGCCTTGGAGCCCCTGAATTTGGAGTAACTGAGTTGGAGGATGACCTTCATTGCTGTTCTTTACTTCCATCTTGGAACTTCCTTTTCTCTCTGTTGCCCTTTTATTTCTGAATATCTGCATATTTTCTTTTAAGTCTGCTACTGGAGTTTTCTCTTGTCTAAAGATCTCTATATATCAGCCCTTAGTGCTAATTTCTAAGTATAGAGGAATTTTCCCTTCAGCAAAATCATGTAGTTATCTTTTGCATCATTTGATTGCAAGGCAGCATAGATGTTATTTTTACTACTTTTAGGCTTGTTATTTGTCAACCAGAAAGGTGCAGAAAAATCATTTTGGGATTAAATAATAGTGTCAGAAGATACACTACAAACTAAATCTTTAGTTCCCAAAGAGACAGTGGCTATCATTTGGGCTCTTTCTTTCCATTCTAAAAATGAGTAAACTGAGAAAAAGAGAAATGTTTGGATGCTCCTTAGTTTATGATGAGGTTATGCTCTGGTGTACTCAGGTTGAACTGAAAGTGTAAATTAGAATGCATTTTGACACACCTAGGTGCCAAGTGTCACAGCGCAGTGACATAGTCCACAATAGAGTTGATTATTTTCCTCATGGTTGGGGGTCCATGAGGAGCTGCAGTTGGCTGAGCCACTCATCTCTGGTCTTCATCTGGATTCATGCAGGACGTGGGACCCAGGCCCTCATCTGGCGCTTTGAGTCTCTAATATTAGACAGATTTCCTGAACTCTTTTGCATTTGACTCTTGGGATGAATATTATAAAAATTATGCATCATGTTTTAACTCTTTTTCCTTTGAAACCCTACTATGACAGTAACTTAGGATGGAGAGTCACATTTCTGCTACTGGTATAGCAGGTTTGGCTTCCCATCAGTGTGTCCAATGATGGATACACATGACAATTCCATGTCACACTCAGTTCTGGAAACAGTGTTATGGGGGCCCCAACCCTAAAGAATGGAACCCTAATTTCAAGAACTATTTAGTTCTTTTTTGCATGACTACACTAGTGTACATGACCCAAGCAAAGAAAAATTAAGTGACAAAGGTTGATAGTGACCACATGCACCAATGAAGATTTTATAAGAGATAGAGACCAATGTGAGTCAATGGTTCTCAGTGTCTGAAGATGGTTTTGGGTGTCTCAACTTGAGGGGAAACATATGTTAAGATGCTAGTAGACCTAAAATGCACAGAAGTCTTCTAAAATAGCAATTGTCCTGCTCAACATATGAAGAGGGCTGAGTAAGGTAAACCCTCAGGTAGCTTGAGGGAATGAGATCAGGTTTTATGGCAGAGGGGAAACATTCTCTTCATTCATTCATTCATTCATTCATTCATTCATTCATTCATTCATTCATTCATTCACTCATTCATTCATCCATCCATCTATCCATCCATCCATCCATCCATCCATCCATCCCTCCATCCATTCTCATATTTGTTTAATACTTATTTAGTGCTCAGTATCTATTTTATCCCTGATACACAATAGGAATGAATCAAACTAGTCCTGTAGCCATGGGTGTTACGGCTTGGAGGATGCTATGGATTGTGTCCACCTGTGCCCCCAAAGTGCCATGCAGTCACTGGGGTTGGCTTCCAGAGTTTGTGATTAATTAATGATCCAATGTGGGGATTATGGATGTGAGTGTTACTCCTGTCCTGGGGTGGGTAATCTGCACACAATATCAGGAAGAGAGAGGTTTTCTATCTGCCAACAGCCATTGCTCCTCCCTTTGCTCTTTGCTGTTTTTCTGCTGCCATAAACAGCTGCCTCCTGCCATGCACCACTTTGCCTTGTATCCAGCTGAGTATGTACTGAAACTTCCACTAACTGTGAGATAAACAAACCTTTTTCCTTCCTTAATTTTGGGCGTTAGGTATTTTGTCCCAGCAATGACAGAAGAGTAATTGAGACAGAATTTGGTACCAAGAAGCAGGGTTGTTGCTGTGACTCTATCTGACAATGTGGTTCAAGGGCCTTTGGGAATGGTTTATGGGAAGAGACAGGAAAGGTTTGGAGATGTCATCCAAAAGAGAAGCCCTGGAACATCTTCAGTTATTCTCTATGGAAATTCTAGTTAGAGCTCAGAAGACCAGAATGTTGATAGATATCCTGCCTGTAGAAATCAGCCTGCGGAGGTTTTTTTCTGGGAAGCAGGACTGTATCAGTTGCTAGACTCAGGACGATGTGTTTATAGCTTGACAGAAAGTTTGTCCGCATTTTTCTCATGTACAGAGACTTTGCCTGAGACTGAGATTAAGCACAGAAGATTAATCTGGCAGAAGAAATATCAGAGCAGTCAATTGTAAAAGCAATGATATGGCTATTGTTGGGGGCTTTTAATCAGATTTATGTGGAGAATCAAGAGCAAATAATAAGAAAGATAATTAAAAATGTGATTTTGGCCAGAAAGGAAGCTGCAATAGAGCTGTGGGCTGCAAAGATTAAGTGGAGAAGATCTCCATTGCTGAGAAGAGAAAGAAAATAGAAGAGATAGACTGAGGGTATAACAAGAAGCAGCAAGTCTCCACCCTTTGCAGCCTAAAAACTGCAAAGGTGAGTTTGCTTTGAGGAGAAAGCCACAGAGTTGTACCTTCCAGAATGGTGGTAGCAGCGACACCAGGTTCCAGAGTGACTACATTGTAGAAAATTTGATCCTTGGAATCAGGCTCAGAGTTCTCAACAATCCAGGCACTTGACCCATCCAGCCAAGACAGAAGGATGAAGCTGTGAGATGCCTAATGTGCAGTGGAAACCACAGAATGTTGGAAAAACCAGAACCATGGATCATGTAAGAAAATTTTCAGGGAGGGAGAAAAGCCAGCCTAAGAGAGAAGCCATGGGAGCTACCACTACAGGTGTCAGAGAAGTGGAGCCATGTGGAGCTCACAGTTTGCCACAGATGGTTTCAGATATTTCCACATAGAACTAAAGGACTACTGTTTGCCCTATGGGATTTTGAGCTTGCTTTGTTCCCAATGCTTTGTATTCCCCTGTTTGTACCTTTTGGAATGGCAATGTTTATCCTGTGCCACTGAACATGGAAGTGTTAAACTTTTCATTTGTACGGGGCTCACAGCTCAGAGTTTGCCTTCGATCTTGGAGGAGACTTGGGACTTGGACTTTTCATTAGTGCTGAATCTGTTGACTTTGGTGATTCTTAAAGGTGGACTAAAATGCCTTTTTCATAATGGGTTGTGCATGAGTCTTTGTTATGGTTTGTGTCTAGATGTCACCCCAAAGCCTCATGAAATCATAGGGGTAGGTTTCTGGAGTTTATGATTAATTTATGATCCAATGCAGGGATTATGGGTGTGAGTGCTACACTTGCCATGGGATGGGTAATATGCATACAATATAAGAAAGGGAGAGAGCTTTGATAGCTCCTGCTGCTTCTCCCTTTGTTCTTTGCTGTTTTCCTGCTGCCGTGAACAGCTGCCTTCTGCCTTGTGCCACTTTGCTTTGGAGTCACCCAATTAGGGACTGAAACATCCACAAACTGTGAGCCAAATAAACCTTTCTTTCCTTAATTGTGGGTGTCAGGTATTTTGTCCCATTGACAAAAGAAAAGTAACTAAGATGAATGGGGAAGGCAGAAAATTTAGAAAATATTAAGATAAAGTGTGATTGTGATGACTGAAAGTCCAGGGTACCTGGGCATAGGGAGACATATCTCAGCCATAGCGCAGGAGAATTCTCCAAAGGGAAGTATTCTTTACAATTTGGTGGGGGTGCGGTGGACATGTGAGCACTAGCTGGACAGTGTGCATCAGAAGCTAGGGTGTGGATATAGGGCTGTTGCAACTGATGCAGTTGTGTAGAATTTGGAGGTACAGAGGAAGGTACTATTTAAATGGTAGTATTTAAGTAGCTCTGGGCTATAGAATTTGAGAGATCCTGTATCTGGGAATGCCTTGTATTGTGTCAAGAGTTCAGATTTAATTTTAAAGAAAGCAGGAATGCTTAAGGTTTCTAATGTCTCATAGCAGTGAAGTGGAAGGATCTGATTTAAGGCTTAGAAAAATCCAGTTCAGGGCCAGGAAGATAGCTCAGTGGAATAAGTGCTTGCCCAGCAACTCAAGGTCTTGAGTTCAATCCTGGGTACCACCAAAAAAACGTTCAGTCCAGCTGTGGTGTGGAGGTGAGATGGGAGGAGAACCACAGGGTGAGGATGACATCGTACTGGTGGTGGACTGGGCTGGACAGGATGGGACACTCGTCCCTAGGATGGAGGTGTTGGGAATGGCAAAAGCAGACAGGCTTGAGAGATACTCGGCATGCTTGGGAAATGAAAGGGGACACTGAAGAAAATATTCATGTTTCTGACTGAAAACAATCAGTATTTTGGAGTGGCATTTGCTGGCATGTTGTGCAAGCACACTCTTCTTTGGTAGACCACTTGGATAATAATGTGGGAGAATCTCAAGTTCAGTTTTGAACGTGTAGGGCTTGAGTTTCCCAAGAGATATCAACTGGTATGACACCTGGTTCAGAGTTGGTGAGACTGGCTGGGAGGCCAGAAGAAAAGTGCTCTGCAAAAGGGCAGTGGTTAAGGACAGAAGGGGGGAGGAGCTCCCAATGGGGGGCCAGTGTGGTGGGAGCCAAACTAGAGGAACAAGGCACTCACAAATAGAAGAATCCATCATTTGGAGAAAGACAGGGCGATGTTCATGATCCTGCACCTGGCTGCTGATGCTTCCATGCCTATGGAAGCATGGAGCTCCCGGGGATGGGAAGGGGCCCAAGGGGAGCACTGCAGGTGGGAGCTGCAGAGGCAGCTGCCACAGCACCTGCTGCCAGAGGTCTATAAGAGCCACTCGGGAACCAGGACAGCACATGGGCACAGAAGCACCAGAATGGTGCCAGCTGTAGGGCAAATGCAGATAGGGCTGATTCCAGGGCTGGCCATCACACTCCTGGACATGTTTCCAAATAAAAACGTAGACTAGCTTTTTAATTTACATTAAATTTTTTTTATTGGAATAAAAGACATTGCCATGATTTCCTCTCAAACTACCCTTTTTTCATTTTTTAAAATTTATTTTATTTTATTTTGAAGAGTAAAAACAAAGGCAAAACCAAAAAGAAGCAGTAGCAAAGACAGAATCAGGGTCACATACAACAGTACCTAGGTTATAGATTTGGAAAACAAGAATAGCAAATTAACAATGGTTGCGATATTGATCCCATCATTCTTGACCCTTTCTGTAGTAGCTCTGATAGTCCTCTCTCCTGAATGTGTTTGGTTGTAAATACCTAGATGTCCTGAATCGATTCAAAATATTTCTCTTTGAAACCAGGGAGATAGCACAGTAGAATAAGTACTTGCTTGGCAAGTGCAAGGCCTTGAGTTCAATCCCCAGTACCACACACACACAGACACAGACACACAGATACACAGACACAAACACACAGACACACAGACACACACACACACAGACACACACACACACACACACACACACACACACACACAATGTCTTTTAAGGTTATTTTGACTTTGGGGAAGAGTCAGAGGTCACATTGGTGCCAAATTCGGTGACTACAGTAAGGACACCATGATTACACAGCAATGGCCATAAACATTGCATTTTATTTTTCATTTTGTGTATTTGATATAGGGTCTCACTATGCAGCTTGGACTCATAGTGATCCTCCTGTGTTCAGCCTCCCCAGCATTGGGATTACAGGTGTGTGCCACTGCATCTGGATTCAGTCTCAGGCTCAGTGAGCCCTGGAGATGGGGCTGGCACAGCATGTGGGACCAGGGATTAGACCCTGGTCCCTGCACTGACCAAAGCAGGCACTTAGTTCACTGAACTATCTTGCTGGCTTTTTTTTTTTTTTTTTTTTTTTTTGACTGGCTCAGCTTACCCTGAGGGTGGGGCTGGTGCCATATGTGGTGCTGGGGATCAAACCCTGATCTCCTGTGGCTCCCTAAGCTTGCTTAGCTATTTCACTGGCCCACCATAGACATTTTAAATCAATCTTGGACATCTAGGACAAATGATTGTCAAAGAAAGCCCCATTAGTGTAACACAGGTTATCTGTCAGTATATGAAAAAGTCAAGGTCATTTAAAGGTGATCGCGAATAAAGATTTTTTAAAATATTACTATCTTTGGAATGCAGGTATTTATACCTGTAACACAATGTGCAGCACCTCTGCAGAAAATTAGTAGCTAAAAAGAGGAAAATACACTGAAGGGATGAAGCTTTCTAAACATTTTAGATAATAGGTAAGTCTTGCCTAGCAAGACACTTCCATTAGCACAAAAAATAATGGCCTTTTTCAACAGGACGACTGTCACAAAGGGAAGCTGTAGACAGTCAAATGACTCATTTCCCCGTCTGTTTGAGTTTATTCATGGGGAGTTTCACCTTGTGAACTAATAATTTTCTGGGCTAAGAAAAAGCACCAGGCGATTTTCTTTTTAGGAAATTCCTGCTTTTTAATTTTTTATTTCTTCCAGTGGGTTCTTTAGGCTTGGAAAAAAATCATCTAAGTCTTTGACTTTGATATCAGGGGAAAAGCTTCTTTCAATTGCTTTAACCTTTTAAAAAAAGTGACCTGTAGAGATAAATGTGCTCATGCTGAGGATCAAGGCTCTTGCCAGTATCTAAAGGAACAGGGGCTGAAAAGGAAACAAACTCAGTGCTTCAAGAAATTCTCAAGGTCCTGGACTTAGAAAGGAATGTTTCTGGAAAGGTCAAGTTTAAGACCCAAATGCTACGAGCTGGGCATGGTGGCACATACCTCTAATCCCTGCACTCTGTAAGACTAAGGCAGGAAGATCACAAGTTCAAGCTCAACATGGGCAACTAAGAAACTCAAACAGGCCTTGTCTAAAAATAAATGATAAAAACAGCTGGAAATGTAGCTATGATCAAAGGTTTTAGATTTAATTCCCAGTGTACCATTCCCACTACCCCCAGCAAGCAAAGATAGATTTTACTCAAGACAAGCTGTGGAGCACACCTAGAAACAAGCTAGGAGGGAGGATTCTAGCATCTTATTTTTTTTCTTCTGGGAAAATAATATCAAAATCTGTGGACACCAATGAGGACAGGGAGATATGGATAGGACAGGAAGGCCTTTGTGGGCAAGACTCAGTTCATGGGCAGCTGGAAGAGTCAGAATTGAGCCCCCACTTGAACTCCCAGTGTGACTGCTGGCTGGAGGATGGGAACTTTAGGTCTGCAACTCCCTGGAACTTGGTGGGAACTTCACTGGAGCCTCAGTCTGGATGCTCCAGGGCCTCTGATCAGATTAGAGGTGATCCATCTTTGCTGTGCCTCTTGAAATCCTTCCTTTCATCACCCCAATGTTGCTTCTGCTTTCACTGCCAGCACATAAGAACCTCTGTATGTCCTCCCTCTGCCTGTTCTCCACCTTCACCCTCACTGGGGCTCTGATTCACTTTCTCTTCTCATTCTACCTCCTGTTGGGTTTTACAACCCACCTTTACTCCCTGGTTTCTTATTTTGCCCATTAGTGCTATCTCAATTCTTGTAATTGTTTCTTAATGTTTCAACACCTTGAAATGGTGTTAATTACAAAGCCATGTTTCATCTCTTCTGTATTCTTGAGGAGTGTCACAAATTCCAAAATGTCCCTCTTTTTTGTTGGTGGAACTGGGGATTGAATTCAGGCCCTCAAACTTGCTAGGCAAGCGCTTATTCAAATGACTTATCTCTCCTCATCCTACAGAAAGAGAGTCACTCTGGGAGTTGAGGCTGTGTGGGCAATGGGTATGAGGAAGAGAGGCAGGGGCTGTGGAGCTTCAGGGTGGGATCAATGGACCCATCACAGTCCAGAGCTGCTCACTTTCTAGCTTGAGGCTGTAATAGCTTCCAACTTCCTCATGGGCTCCTTGTTTACCCTGTAGTTTCCTCTACACTTTCTAGGCTTCCCTGCAGAAGAATGCTAAGGTTTGTATAGAGAATGTTCCCCCAAAGTCTTCTGTGTTCAGAGGCCCAGGTTTCAGAAGGTTATTGAACCATGGGGCACTATAGTCATCGTTGGATTAAACCATAGGTGATTTATAGTTCAATGTGCTGTTAGCATGTGGGGGTAGGCTGGAGGTGGGTCACTGTGTAAGCAACTTGGTAGGGTGTCTTTCTCTCTTTCCATCTCTGTCTCTGTCTCTCCCTACCTTCATCTCTCTGTCTCTTTTCTCTCTCTGTCTGTCTCTGTCTCTGTCTGTCTGTCTATGTGTCTGTCTGTCTGTCTCTCTTCCCCCTTCATGAGGTAAACAATTTTCCTCTTCTGTGCTCTTAACCATGCTTTTTCGGCCTTGGAACCATCTGACCATGGACTGAACCCTCTAAACCATGAACCGAATTAAATCCTCCTCATTAAGCTGTGAGTGTTGGATGTTTATTCTCAGCCTTGGGTAAGCAACTAATGCAGCAGGGTAAGCCATGCACTTGGAATTGGGAGGTGATGCATGTGGAGGTGATTAAGCTAATTTCTCCAGACTCTTCTGTTTTTGCTCCCTCACCTGGCACAAATTCTAGGTAGTGCATATGGCTTCAAGAGCATCACCAATCCACAGTGGACTCAGGTAAGGAAGGGATGTTATCCCCTCCCCCAATACGCATCTTCTTGTTGTGGCTGGAGTGCCACTTGGCTCTAACTAAGCTCACCTCTCTCAAGATCTTTCCCAGAGATGCTGAAAAGGAAGGGAAGTTTCTATCTTGTGGACCAACATGCACACTCAGCTCTGTAGGGCTGCAGCAGCTCAGGATTCAGGATGTGGAAATGCTTGCATAATGATGATGTCCTCACCAGTGTCCCTCTGTGCCATGGTCTTCTGAGCACTGCTGGGACACTACACAGAGACTACACAGAGGTGGGTTTAGCTTCCTGAGAGCCCCTGGTCTTAGGGTTCTTGGAGCCACCCCAGCATCTCTCAGGTCAGAGTTCTTTGGTGAATGCACATGAGGTTTCATTCTCTTGGTCCTATGGGCTATTTTCATTGAAAATGAAAATTATTATCTACATGTTGTCCAGAATAAGGAAAGCTGTCAGAATGGAGTCTGAGGCTCTTCAGTAGATGTGCCTTCCTAGAGCACATCCTTAAAATCCAGGAAATTCCAAAGCTGGATTTTTTTTTTTAGATAGAGTGTCACTATGTAGTTCAGGCTGGCTTTAAACTCAGGGAGATCATTTTGCCTCAGCCTCCTGAGCGCTGAGATTATCAGTGTGTGCCACCACACAAGCCCCAAAGCTGGATTTTGACATCTTCCCATGGTGCTCCTCCCCCAAACTAGGGGCACAGAAATTCACACAGGGCAGTTCTGCTAGCATTCAATGGGGATTTGAGTTATAAGACCAGGAGGGAGAAAAAGAGAACCTTGTTTGAAGCTGGCTGCTGAATGCTTAGGAACAAGCAGAGGGGAAGATTCTCATAATGGGAACTTTTCTTTCCCTGTCCACCTTCACATGGTAAGACCTCAAATGTAATGTATCCTGGCTTTGGTGGCTTTGCCGATGACCTTCTGGGATGGATGTTACCGTCCTTCCATTGAATGGCCCCCATGGAGCTAAAAGCTAACCTTCTCTTGGGAGAGCCGCTACTCCAGTAGCACAGTGGCTGTGACTGAGCAAACTTGCAGTGTCCTTAGCCTGGGCAACCACTGCCCATCAGAGGAAACACGGGGGAGGGTGGGTGTCCTGGAGGAGACACAGGCCAATTCCGTGACGCATGTCTCTTGATGGTCTCAGAGCAGCACTGACAACATCTGAGACATTTATTAAGGAAACATTTATTTCCAGCAGGCCCCAGAGGACCCATCAGCTTGCTCTGTGAGAAGGAAGTCCCAGTTGCATGCCTCTTGGGTGGCTCAGTATCACCGAGCAGAGACAGCCCCCAGGAAAGGGCCAGGGGTGTGGAAGCATAGCTCGTCAACCCATAGCGGTCACCTCACAGGCATAGTGCTCTCAGATGAAGACCCCCTAGGTGTGCTTAGGGTGATTTCCACACATCTCCCTCCAGGACTAGGGTCTGGGCTTCCCTGGATTCTTCCTGCAAAGGAGGGGATGATTGTGTGGATGCCTTAGTTTGTCTCAATACTGGTGTCACTGCAAAATTCATACACTGTAATCTTAAGCACCATGGAGAAGGCATCAGGTGGTGGGGCTCTGGGGCAGTGACTGGGTCACAGGGTCTTGGCCCTCTAAGTGCCATGCTTCCCTTGTATTTTTTATGTATTTAGTACAGGGTCTCCAGGGTCTCACTACATAGATCAGACTCGTAGTGGTCCTTCTGTTTTCAGCCTCCCAAATGCTAGGATTGATTTTACTTGTTGTACGTTTCCTTTTGTATTTCTGCTTTTCGCTTGTTATACTAGGGAGACTATACGATATTTACATATGTGTGTCTGGTTTATTTCACTTATGAGTATATGTTCAAGTGGCATCCACTTCAGTATAAATGCTTCAAACTTATCATTCTTAATAGCTGAGTAATACTCCATTATATAGAAATACC
>PVKA01039548.1:0-19345 GCA_004027165.1 Ctenomys sociabilis
AGTTCAGGCTGGCCTTAAGCTCACTTTGTAGCTCAGGCTGGTCTCGAACTCACAACAATCCTCCTGCCTCAGCCTCCCTAGTGCTGGGATTACAGGCATGCGCCACCACGCCTGGCTCTAATTCATATAGTTTTAAACTGTGGGAGTATATGCCAGGCATCCAGTGTACTAGCAAATAAATACTATTTTATTTTTGCCATGTAGTGTTACAGGTAAGATGCATGTTGCTAAGCTAAATGTATGTTAGATCAAACCACCTTGTCACATGGGCAGTAAAGGCATTCTAAAGGTCAATCTGCCCAAACTGGAAAATGGGTTTTATTTCCCTTAAATGAAAAGAAAAAAAAAAACCTAGGACATTCATAATGATAATGTAAGAAAAAAATTCTAAAGCACTGATTAGAGAGCAGTGGATATATTTGAAATACTGAATTGAGAAAACCAGTAATGGACTGTTGGTAGTTCTTTTCCATCAATTTTTCATTGTGTTGTACACAAACATAGAATATAAACTGTACATGAAAAGTTTCTGGAATTGAAAAGAAGTGAGCCGGGCGTGGTGGCGCAGGCCTGTAATCCCAGCACTCGGGAGGCGGAGACAGGAGGATTGTTGTGAGTTAGAGGCCAGCCTGAGCTACAAAGTGAGCTTAAGGCCAGCCTGAACTGCATAGTGAGACCCTGTCTCAAAGAGACAAAAAAAAAGAAAAGAAGTGAAAATTCAAGAAAAAGTAGTAAAAGAAAAACACTACAGATGTATTAAAATTTACATAAAAGACATTGACAAAGAGCTGGATTATACACATAAATTTATTAAATGCCCAGTTAATCTCTAGCCCGGGATGCTGCTGCATACCTGTCATCCCAGCACCAGGGAGGCTGAAGCAGAGGAGCACCATGCAGTCAAGGCTTACCTGGACTACCTAGTGAATTCAAGGCTAGCCCGAGCTACATACCAAAACCCTATCTCCAAAAATCCCTAAAAAATGAGCCAGCAAGATAGTTCAGCAGACAAAGCACATACTTAGGCAGGCTCAGGGACTGAGGTTTGATGCCTGGGGCATAGGGAGATAGGGAGAGAGAGAGAAACAGAAACTGGGCATGGTGGCACATGCTTGTAATTCTAGTGCTTAGGAGGCTGAAATCAGGAGGATCACAATAAGTCCAGTCTGTATAGTGAGACCCTGTACTAAACACATAAAAAAATAAATAACATAAAGATAATAGAAACTTCTAGGTCATAGAAATGGAAAGTAACGGTATTATTAGTCAGAAATAAAGGTATGTGTATTACCATATATTCACATTTAAGACTTTTAAGGACTGGGGATATAGCTAAGTGGTATAAGTGCCTGGCTGGCAAGCATAAGGTCCTACGTTCAATCTCCGGTACCACACACACACAAAAAAGAATAGAGTCATTTTTGGGCCGAGGATATGGCTCAGTAGTAGTGCTCTTGCCTTGCATGTGCAAGACCTGGTTTGATCCCCAGCACCACCACAAGAAAACAAAAAGAATAAAAATGATCTGTTAGGGCCACAGAGATAGCTCAGTAGAATAAGTGTTTGCCTGGGAAGTGCAGGGTCCTGAGTTTAATCCTCGATACTGCCAAAAAACAGACTTTACATGGCATTCACATATAAGATTTTTTATTTATTATCTTCATGTGGATAGTAATTTCATTGTAGCAAACTGACACAGATACATAACACTGTCAAACATTTAAAATTAGTGCATTTTATGTATTCAAAGTTCACTGGGTTGTAGACAAACATAGAATAACAGGTCCCTACCCTTAAGGAACATGTCCCAACATGTCCCTTCAGTTAAAGGGACATGTAGCCAGGTCTGGTGTTGCACTCCTATAATTCCAGCACTCAGAGGCTGAGGCAAAATGATTGCCCTGAGTTTGAGGCCAACTTGGACTACATAAGCAAGTTCAAGGCCAGCCGGCACCACTACATAATGAAACCCCATTTGAAAAATGGGGATAAAAATGAGAATATATGTAGCAGAAAGTAGCTAAGATGATAAATTTTATATGATGTGTATTTTATCATGATTTAAAAATTTAAAAAACATTTTCTTTTTTTTAAAGGGGAGAAAGCTTTTTATATTTATTCACAGACTTTCTTTGTAAAATACATATTTCCATCTGGTAGCCTTTTTCTTTAGCCTGACTTCCTCTTCCCCCTCCTTTTTGTTTTCTTTTTGTTTGAGACAAGGTCTCACACTGCAGTTCAGGCAGGCCTTGAGCTCACTTTGTAGCCCAGGCTGGTCTCAAACTCACAGCAATCCCCCTGCCTCAGCCTCCGAAGTGCTGGGGTTACTGGTTTGAGCTACCATGCCCAACCTGACATTCTTCTTTTAACATATTTTGTAATAGCAAATTAAGCTGATTTTGGTTTGTCTGATAAAGTTTTTATTGTAAAAGTTTTTTTTGTTTTGGTTTGGTTTTTTGCTATAATTTTAGGCTGATAGTCTCCCTGTCCCTTCCCCTTTTAGTAAAGATGTAACTCTGTTATTTATTTATTTGCATAATTCTGAGAAGTCGTCTGACAGAAAGCCATCAGTCACCTTTTGTAGTAGCATTTCTGAATCTGGCTACTTTTTTTTTTTTTTTTAATTTGGCTGCTTTTTAAAATTTTTCACTTTATCACTGGTTTCCACCAATTTGAGAATGACATATTTTATTATGGCTTTCTTTTTATTTGCCTTGAGTCTTATATTGCCTCCTTGATTTTTAGTTTAGGTTCATAAGTTTTGATCATTTTCGCATCAAATATGGACCTTTTTTGTATGTTTTTAAAAATATTGTTCTTTTTTTCCAGGATTTCAGGTACATGTGTATTGTACCATTTGTCTCACAGATCACTTATACTCTAATGTGTGGCTTTTGATTTTTTTCACTCTGTACTTAATTTCAGGTAGCTGATATTGCTGTCTTCATTTTTCTTTTGTAGTGTCTATACCCGAATCCTTAGCAGTTTTCATAATCTCTAAATGGTGGAAATAAACTATCCATCTGATATCTCCTTATTTGAGATATTATTTTTGATCTCTGTAGGTACCACTTAAGTTTTTATCTCCTGCTTCAATCTTTAGTATGTTCATTTTTTAAACATTCAGAATATATTTATAAGACCTATTTTAACATCCTTTTTAGCCAATTCCCTCATCTATCATATGTGGGACAGTTTCTATTGATTGATTCCTCTCTCTTAGGCCTGTATTTTTCTGATTCTTTTGAGATAAGTGAATCTTACATTTTTCTGGTCTATATTTTGTTGTATTCCTTTAATAGTGCTAACTTTTGGCTGCTTGTGTTGCTAAATTACTTTGAATTAGTTGCCCAAAGTAGTTGTTGGTTTGAATTAGTTGCTGAGGCTCAATTTTGCTACTGTTAGGTAGGGCCTTCATCTACAGCTGATCCTCCTCATTCCTATTGCGACATCCTTCTGTGGAAGCTTCTGGGCTGTGTGGTACTCCACAGTGGCGGCTGCATTTCCACTGTGGTTTATGTGAATAAAGACAATTCCTCATCGTATGTGAGCACCAGAAATTGTTTGACCTTCCTGGTGGTTCTTTCCTCAGCCTCCAAGTTTCCCTGTACACGTACAGATCAATATTTGGCCTCCTTGCCTGTAATCCCAGCACTCAGGAGGCTAAGACAGGAGGATTGTTGTGAGTTCGAGACCAGCCTGAGCTACAAAATGAGGTTAAAGCAGCCTGAACTGCATAGTGAGACCCTGTCTCAAAAAGACAAAAAAAAAAAAAAAAAAAATTTGGCCTCCTAAGCTTTTTCTCAACTCAGAAAGACCACTGTGTCCCTAGAGTTCCCATCTCTGCATTGTAGTTGGACATTTGTTGAAAGGTAATAAGCTGGGCAATTATGGAGTTCCTCATTTGCTTTCCTTTAAAAAAAAAATAACAGTGGAATAAGCAAGTGCAAGGGCCTGAGTTAAATCCTCGGTTTTGCCAAAATAAATAAATAAATAATAAAATTTTATGCACACACACGTACACACCACTGCACCCAATTTTGGTGTCTGGCATGTCGCACCCTGGGTTCCAGGGCCAGCATGGCATGAGGTACAGGGGATCAAACTTGTGTCCTTTCTTTTCTTGGGACAGCTTTGTGCTACTTGTTATCCAGAGTCTGAAACCTACCACTGCATATGTTTTGACTGGTTTTCCAGTTGTTTAATGTAGAAAAAAAAAAATCCTGACTCTTATTCCATAAAGGCTGGAAAGTAAAAGTCCTCTCATTCTTCCTTCTGTAGCATCCCATCGTATAAGTATTATAGTTCAGTTAATCTTTTCCCCATTGATGGGGTGTTTAGGCAGTTCTCAGGCTTTAATTTTAGAACTGTTACTTTAATGAATAGCCCTGTTCTGTCCATTACTTCCCATACATGAAGATTATCTAGAATAAGGGCTATCTGCAGGTCAGAAGATACATTTTTTTTTTGAAAGTTACTAGTAAATAGCCCTCCATATGTTATTGAATTAATCTATACTTGTAATTTACAATGGCCCCTTCCTCTTTTTTTCTTCTATATCTTTATAGTTTTATTACTTACATTTTAATTATTAATCCATCATTTTGGGTTTTGACTTTTGGTACCTGACAATCATATAAGATAGGTATTATTGAGTCCAGCTTTGAATATGAGGAAATAAGACCCGGCGGGGTGGTCATAGCACAGCTGGTTGAGCTGTGGAGTCAGCGCCCTCCCTGCGCCCGGCCCCGGCCCCGGCCCCGGCCCCGGCCCCGGCCCTGGCCCCGGTCCCGGCCCCGGTCCCGGCCTGCAGCCTGTCCCTCATGGCGCTGCTCCGACGCCCGACGCCCGGCGGTGTCCAGTGATTTGGAGAATATCGACACAGGAACTAATTCTAAAGCGAAGAGTAATGTAACTACCAGGCGTGCAGTTTTAGAAGAAATTGGAAACAGAGTTACGATCAGAGGAGCCCAAGTTGCTAAGAAGGCGCAGAACTCCAGAGCACCAGTTCAGCCCAGTAAAACAACAAATGTGAGCAAACAGCTGAAACCTACTGCTTCTGTGAAACCGGTCCAGATGGAAATGCTGGCTCCAAAGGGTCCTTCTCCCAGCCCCGAGGAAATCTCCATGAAGGAGGAGAACCTCTGCCAAGCCTTCTCTGATGCTCTGCTCTGCAAAATCGAGGACATTGACACTGAAGACTGGGAGAACCCCCAGCTGTGCAGTGACTATGTCAAGGACATCTACCAGTATCTGCGGCAGCTCGAGGCTTTGCAGTCCATCAGCCCCCATTTCCTAGATGGCAGAGGCATAAACGGACGCATGTGCGCCATCCTGGTGGACTGGCTGGTACAGGTGCACTCCAAGTTCAGGCTCCTGCAGGAGACGCTCTACATGTGTGTGGCCATCATGGACCACTTCTTACAGGTTCAGCCGGTCTCGCGCAAGAAGCTCCAGTTAGTTGGGATCACCGCTCTGCTCCTGGCTTCCAAGTATGAGGAGATGTTCTCTCCAAATATCGAAGACTTTGTGTACATCACTGACAATGCTTACACCAGTGCCCAGATCCGAGAAATGGAGATGCTCATCTTGAAAGAGCTGAAGTTTGAGTTGGGCCGCCCCTTGCCCCTGCATTTCTTAAGGCGGGCGTCCAAGGCCGGCGAGGTGGATGTGGAGCAGCACACCTTGGCCAAGTATCTGATGGAGCTGACGCTCACCGACTATGACATGGCACACTACCATCCTTCTAAGGTGGCCGCAGCCACGTCCTGCTTGTCTCAGAAGGTCCTGGGGCAAGGAAAATGGAACTTAAAGCAGCAGTACTACACGGGCTATTCAGAGGGTGAAGTGTTGGAAGTCATGCAGCATATGGCCAAAAATGTGGTGAAAGTCAACGAAAACTTGACGAAATTCATTGCTATCAAGAATAAGTATGCCAGTGGCAAACTCCTGAAGATCAGCACCATCCCACAGCTGAACTCCAGGGCCGCCAGGGACCTCGCCTCCCCGCTGATGGCCAAGCCCTGAGCTGCTGGGCTGCACCCCCACACTTGGATTTTTTCTTTCATCCTTTTCTCTTTCTTTCTTCTTTCTTTCTTTCTTTCTTTCTTTCTTTCTTTCTTTCTTTCTTTCTTTCTTTCTTTCTTTCTTACTGGCTTGGAACTCTCAATTTGTAAGTAGTCCTCTGGTATTTCATGCAACCTTTTCTCAGATTTATGTTTCTAAATATACACTAAAAATAAAGCTGTCGATTTTTATTAAGGTAAAAAAAAAAAAATGAGGAAATAGAGGCAGAGAGAAGCCAAGCAGTTTTGTTTTGTTTTGTTTTGTTTTATGAACGATAACTTTACCATTTACAACTTCTTACAACTGAAATGCTGGGAATTCAAAATTAGCATCCTTGCCCATGAGCTTCTTATAGACACCAGAGAATGTCTCGACCTTGTGTTCCATGTTGTTCTGCTGGCCTTGTCCAGGTGTACCTTGATGCACCAGCTGCCGTCCAGCTTCATGCGGATCCTCTTGCCCACGATCTCGCTACCCTCCAGGGTAGCATTGTGCACTGTGGTCAGCATGTGACTTCGAGGATGCTTTTGCTTATTTTTCATGCAGCTTTTTCAAGTTGGTTTGGGCAGAATTCTCCTCTGTGCGATGAAGACCACATGCTTCCCGCTGAATTTGTTTTCCAACCCTCATACTAGCTAGACCTGGGTTTTCTGGAAAGGCTTCAGTTGGGGAACTGGGACGAAAATGATGATTGCTTTCTGACAACCACCGACTTCGATTTCCTTGGCTGCAGTGATGTTGAGCTCATGCAGCTGCACCTTGAGTTCCGAGTTCATCTCCAACTCCAGCTGGGCCTGCTAGATGCCAGACTCAAACTCATCTATCTTCTTGCCATTGGGCTTCACGATCTTGGTGCTTAAG
The DNA here is from genome assembly GCA_004027165.1 of Ctenomys sociabilis. Classification (NCBI taxonomy): domain Eukaryota; kingdom Metazoa; phylum Chordata; class Mammalia; order Rodentia; family Ctenomyidae; genus Ctenomys; species Ctenomys sociabilis. The sequence goes on from PVKA01039548.1 coordinate 6,928, forward strand.
CTGAACATGGTGAGAGCCTTGCGAAGCACTGGCTTAGGAAGAGGCCTGGCTTTCCAAGCAGTTTTCTTGAGGTTGCACAGATAGGAAGTGATCAAACCATGTTTTGTTTTTTCGTTTCTGAGGATTTGAATTATACTTTATTTCTTCAATAGGCCATATTTTAATGGATACACAGTCCTTTTATTGGCATCAATTATGATTTCATTTAGAAATAATTTAGCTATATCATATCAGCTGGCATGATTATTGATCTCTCTATTCCTTGGGGGTGGCTCTGCCAATGGGAAAGGTTCCATTCTATTTCAATTTGTGTTGCTGTATAGGTCCATGCAACAATACAGAATGTGGCTCCAATTAATACAGCATTATCATATTTGTCACAGAAATCTGGTGGCTCAGTCTTGCTGCTATTTGTTGAATGCTTCAAACTAGAAAAGGACCTAATGCATTTTTGGCCAAGGGAAACATCGTGGAGTTGAAGTTGAACCTGTAGTTGTACAAATTTGAAACCATGCTTTGAAAGTAAGCACTCTGATCATAGAACATGCTTAACCTCTGCATGCTGCCTCCTCTCACAAGCAAGGAGCTGGGGGCTGGAGGCTGGAGTACAGAGGCCTACCAGGTAGCTAGTAGTAGATAACAAGCTGTAGATGTGGAAATTGTCCTCTTGCCAATCTGTATCTCTTAGACACACTTTGCTTTAGGGTGGGCAAGGGTGTTGCTTTTCTGTGATTCTTATGCTGGTAGAGAAGGGATGCTGTGGTCAGAGCTGGCTGTGATTCCTAGAGTGAAAGGATGGCCATGAACCTTGCAGAGTTCTCTGTGGTAGGAAGTCTGGAGTGTTGTCTCCTGTTTCAGGACCCTTGCGTGAGAAGATACAGGAGTCCTATTGTACTCCCCTGAGGACTGTGAAACCTGTGGGCTCCTGGCCAGGATAGCTGGGTATCTGGTATCCCCACATTCCTAAGCACTTTCCAAGAAGGATCTTGGGATTTTTAGCACTACAACTCCCTAGAGGGATGGTAGGACTGAGAGGCATCTTTGTTATGCTTTGTCCCCTACCAGAAATTATACAGAGCAGAGCACTGTCCTGTTCTCCACTCTGGCAGAATCACTATCCTTCTAACCAGGGAGCAGGAACAACATAGATCCCACCCCTATGGTAAGGCGGCAAGGGAAGGAGGCACACACCACCACCACCACCACCACCACCACCACCACCACCCCCAACACAGAGCACTGGTAACAAATGCATTGGAGAGGTAGACCTCCTTTCATAATGGTGCCTCTTCCTGTATTTTGTTGTATTTATTTATTTGGTACAGGGTCTCACTACACAGCTCAGACTTGTAGTGATCCTCCTGTCTCAGCCTCCCCAATTCTGGGATCATAGACATGCACCACCACGCTGAGTTTTGGTGGCTGGGCCAACACAGGCTAACACAACATGTGGTACCAGGGATTGAACCCCGATCCTCATGCTTGCCATGTAGGCACTTAGACCACTGAGTTATCTCCCTGGCCCCTCTTCTTCTATTTTGGAGCTTAATCTCCTCACTAATCCTTTATCTGTACTCCGCCCCAGTCCTGTAGCCTCTGTGATGGCTCCTTCACAGTCCCGCTGCAGTCAGCTTCCCTGTGCCTATCAGTGTGAGTCTTTGTTAGAGTTTGAGCCAGTCCTCTTCTGTCTTCACTCCTACACTTGAACTAATACGTGTGTGCATTAACTCAGGTCTGTTTCTCTACTCATCTGGAATCTAAAGCTTCCTGCTGGACAGATATACTTGGATGAATAAGAAGTACCTCAAGCTAAGTGCCCCCCAAATTTCCAAAAGTCAAATCAGTGCACATTGAGTATTTCAGTAAATAACAACTCTCCTCCTTTCCTCCCTGAGGTCTTGCCTACCTGGGTACAGCTTCCTTTAATTAGAAAGATGGAATTAGGTCCAGAGAAACTCAGGTTTACTAAGCACCTGCCCTGCCCTAAGCTCTAGATCAAGGCTTTTTAATTATGTGGTCCTGTGGAGTAGAAGAGTGTGCCCTTGCATCCACTGCTGCGTAAGCTGGCCCCTGCTTCTTCAACCTGTACTGCTGTGGGTGTCCATAGGTAGCTCTGTTTCCTTGTGACTGTTTTCCTTCTTTTTTTTTTTTTTCCAGAAAAATGTAACAGATTTTTATTTATAATTGTTATAAAGTTGAAGTGCTGAAACTTGTTCACTGAAACATTTTTGACTTGCATTAATGCTTTACATCCCGCGTGAAGATAAAAATTCACACACAAATGAAAATGGAAAAACTGCCAATACCTGATTTTTGCCCCCTATTTTCCACTTGCAATTTTGTACTTAGGTACCTTTTGACCCCACGGGAAAACAAAAAACAAAAAACCTAACATTCAAAACTACCAATAAGAGGAAGAAGAGGAAAAAAAAAATATTTTGAGAATGAAATGTTTCCCACCATAGTGGACTCTTAAGCACGTTCTCCACGTATGCGGCTTGTTAGTTGGATATCTTTTGGCATAATTGTTACACGTTTGGCGTGGATGGCTCACAAGTTGGTGTCTTCAAATAGGCCGACCAGATAGGCCTCACTTGCCTCCTGCGAAGCACCAATAGCTGTGCTCTGGAAGCACAGATGTGTTTTGAAGTCCTGAGCAATTTCTCGAACCAGACGCTGGAAAGGAAGTTTGCGAATCAGAAGTTGAGTGGACTTCTGATAACTTGTAATTTCATGGAGTGCCACAGTCCCAGGCCTGTAACGATGAGGTTTCTTCACCCTCCAGTAGAGGGCGCACTCTTACGAGCGGCTTTTGTAGCCAGTTGTTTCCTGGGCGTTTTACCACCGGTGGATTCACTGGCAGTCTGCTTGGTACGAGCCACTTTACAGGGACCTCCTTACCCCCTTCTCCTTTGGCTGGAGCTTGGCGAGCGAGAGGCGGCGCTGGCGTTAGAGAGCGACGGCAGCTCGGCGGCGGCTGCGAACACCCTTGTGACTGTTTTCTGAATGAGAATCCTGGCCTCTATTCTTTTTCCTTCCTCTCTCAAATATCCAAGTAGCCATTAAGTCCCAGCATGTCTGCCATCTTTTAATACCCCTTCATAGAAGTCAGTCCCTTCACCCATGCCCTAGTCTTTTAACATTTCCCACTCCTCAGGGGCCTGTATCCATATTCAATCCTCCCTCCCTCCCCCTGTTTTTTTAATGTATTTGTTACAGGGTCTCACTACGAAGCTTGGACTCATAGTGAGCCTCCTGTGTTCAGCCTTTCCAGCACTGGGATTACAGGCATGCACCATCATACCTGGTCTTGGTGGCTGGCTCAGCACACCCAGGGGCAGGGCCAGCTTGGCTTATAGTGCTGGAAATCAAGCCCCAGTCCCTGCACTTGCCTAAACAGACACTTAGTCCACTGAGCTATCTCACTGGCCCTTCATTTTTCTTTAATGGCTCCTTCAAGTTACTATTTAACCATGCTCAGGTTTCTCTTATCTGTAAAAGAGTTGCCACATCATCTCTGCATATTATGCTACAAACATAATAATAATATCTACCATTTCATTCATTCAGCAAAGTACCAGACATTTTCCTAGGTGCTAGAGTGTCAGCATGTATAAGATGCACAAACCCTCCCCTCAGAGAGTACATCCCACTATGGACACAGCCTGTGTGCATGAAGTGTTAAGAGCACTTCCTCTGCGCTGGCCATTTTCTAAGCACTATAGATTCACAGCTTTTCTCAGCCTTGAAACGACCCCGTGAAATAAGTGCTGTTGTGCCATTTTATGAATGAAAGACTGTAACTCACCCACAATCCCAGTAATATAGAGCCAGAAGTCAAATTTCACCAACCCATATGCCTTCTGAATCATGGCTCTGAGGAGGTTCCATGGTGTAATGGTTAGCACTCTGGACTCTGAATCATGGCTCTAAATGGCAGCTACAGAGGATTGCAAACTCCTTTTGTTTGGAGGGTATATTAAATGTTTTTGGCATGTACATTCTGTAGTGAAATCCTTGGGTACTGGGCCTTTCCTCCAGGGAGAGAAAGGGTGCTCAGTAACTAAATACTGAAGCTTCTCTGCAGCATTGCCAGGGCAGTCTCCATGGGCTGACAGACTGCAGACCTGTCCTTGACCTGCACTCCACCTTGAAGCTGGAGGAATTGCCGTCCATATTCTGCTGGCTCTTCGGCCATCATTTACCTAGTATGTGCCTTAGCATCAGATGTTCTGACCTCAACCCAAAACCAGTCCATTTTAAACTATGTACTTTGTCCTAGTTTATCCCTCTGCCTCCTCCATTGTTCAAGAAACTCAACATACACATACACACCCCTACAGCTGTACCCATCTATAGCTCTGTCTTCCAACCCTCATAGATGAGGCTGTAATAGATGGCCAGAAGTTGTGTTTTCTTTGGAAAACCCACCATCTGCAAAGACTTAAGGGCCCATACTGCTTGCACAGGTGAATAGTATAGACTCAGCTGCTGAGCTTGCCCTGATTATGCATTTATGTTCTACAGGAGAGGTGCTATGCCTCAGCCTCCCACTTATTTCTGGTGGTGGTATAGTTCATCTTTTCTCCTGCCCAAGTCAGGACCTAAAGAGCCCCATCCTAATCTCCTGTAATTCTCTCTGAAGGTGAGACCAGCTAAAGCTTTGATAGAGCTCTCCAGGGAGGGAATTGGTCACTTTGGAATCTGCTGTGTGCTGTGTTCATATCACAAAAAATGATATCAACGGGCCTGCAGCAGTGTTTTGAGAAACTTGAGAATAAAGTTGTGGAAACATTTGTAACTGTGTAATGAATTTAAATGAATGAAAAATGGGACTTATATTTTATATGTATATTTAATTTTCAACTTTTTCTTTTATTCTATGCAATGATCATTCTGTGACAGAACTGAAATTTAAAAAGAAAAGCATGTAGTCCTTCCCAGATGGTTGAGAAGCAGTGGGCCATAGTAGAAGCACACAGGCTTCACAAGCAAATGAGGGAAGCTCAGAGCTGGCTTACCCACCCAGCTTCCCTTTCCCCATCTGCACCACCACCTACCCAGGGCTAAGGCAGACAGTGTATGAGAGAAAGACATACACAGGCCGTGTGCTCTGGAGCAGCGTTAGCGGTGGAGCAGGGAGAGGTTGCCTGGTGAAGGTGGTGCCTGATCTATGCTGGAAAAGATGGGACTCCAGGAGCAAGACTGAATGCTGATGGAGGCAGCCTCTTCCTTTGCAGACCCAGCTCTAGACTTTCTCTAGCGGAGAACACCAGAACACGAGCCTCAAGTCCATAGTGAGAGTGGGCAGGCAGACTGCATTCTTGTGGTATTTGAGGTTGATCTTGTCAGATTAGCAGCTTTGCTTTCCTTGGTTAAGGTACAAGTTCCCCATGTGTAGAGCTCTGATGCTTGCGAAGAGCAAAAGCTGGTGAAAGCACAGAACTGATCCTGGCCCTTTCCCCAAGTTGTGTGAGGCTCTAGGCCAGAAAAAAGCCCTGCACAGGCTTCTCAGCGAGAGGGAGGGGCCCATTCTTGTCTCCACCCCCATCCATCCAAGCGGTGAGGCTGCAGCTCTGCAGAGAGTTGGATGCTGACACCTTTAGGAAGTTGTCCTTCTTTCCTGCTCTGGCTGCACCTGGAGAAGAGGTCACTGTGTGACTTGGCTCCCTAGACAAATAGAGCTCCTGGGGGGAGAAGCAGGGCTGAGGCCTCACCTGTTCCAAGTGGAGGCAGAACACCAGTCTATGCTCATGCCTTGTCATTGGTGTTTTCTGCCCTCTATCCCTAGTCTAGCTCTAGGCAAATGAAGCCACCACAGAGAAGGCCCTGGTCAGGAAAACATACACCGGACTGGTAGCAGTGTCAAGAAGATAGGCCTGTGGACCCTGGCTGTGACATCTTTGTGCCTCCTGTGTTGGGATAGACCCTGTGTTCCGAGAGCTTAGATGGGGTTTCCAACAATAGGATAACTTGAGAACATAGCTGGGAAAGGGACAAGGTGATGTTGCTCTTTCGCTCTGCTTCTCAGCCCTCCAGATTAGAGTATCTGGGCAAAAGGCCAGCTGCAGATCTTGCTTTGAGAAGGGGACACCCAAATGGGGCAAGACCACTGAATAGGTGGTATGCTTGGGGCATGGGTTTCGAAACCAGCTCTTTGGACCTTGATTGGGATTGGCTCAGTGCCTCCTGCTTCTACTGGCCCTACTTTCTTTCAGTCAAGGTGACTACTGATCAGTGAGCTTCTGGCCACGTGAAATGCTATCTCCATTTCATTTCCCCATCTTCCCCATGCATACTCCAAGACCAGTGGCAGCAGAAGGAATGAGGTATAGGACTTTGCTTAGCTTTCTGTTTGCTCCAGGTTGTATTTCAATATCCTGCCCAGCTCAAAGCCTGTTACACATACAGATGTCCTCATAGGCAGGCCCCTTTCTCCATGCCTCCATTAGACCTGAGGGAGAATGCCCACTGGTTGGGGTAAGTTCCATGAGCATGTGATTCCTTGTGGTAAGAATCCCCCCTTGAGGGGCCAGTGAGATAGCTCTACGGTCTACAGCATCTGCGCAGGCAAATTTAGGAAGGCGCAGGAGACCGTGGTTCTGTCTCCAGCACCACATGATGCCCCCGCTCCACCCTGAGGGTGGGCTGAGCTAGCTAAAAAGAAGAATCCCCCCCCCAGAAGCAAAGACTTATACTTAACATGGTTAGCTGGCTTCAGTGAAATCAGTTCTGCTTGTGGTCTGGCCCTCCTAGAGTAGAATAAAGACAGCTGCAAGAAGCAGTAGAACAGAGCACAGCAAACTATGCCTGCCCAGCCCCAGCACTAGCAGCTTGAGGAGGGGTCTTATCTATGAGTCTGCTCTCCTAACCCATCTCTTTTTCCTATGAGCTCCAGAAAAGTTGATGATCTTCACAGAGATACATTCCTTTGCTGCCACTCAGACTACTAGGAGAAAACGTAGGGATCTGGAGCTGTAGGCTGGTTGTGAAAGGCTGTCAGCACAGGCCCAGTTGCACACAAGACTGCAGGTTCAGAAGAAAGGCCAAGCATGACTCCCAGCTCCATTCTAGGCCTTATTCGTAGACTCCAGAGGAGAATTCAGGGAGGGAAAAAAGAAGGGTCAGGCTGTCTTTGCAGTGCACCTACATCTCAATGTCAGCTTCTGTGGGTGCAAGCCTCTTCCTTATGTAACTTTTAGCCCTTTTCAGGGCGGGGCTTGGGAGCTGGCTGCACAAACGGTAGCTTAGGGGCTTGTGGCTACAAAGGTGGTAACCATCGTGGTCCTTCAAGCTGAAGGACACTCAGTCCCTGCCCTAGCCGTGACTAACATAATAGCTGGCAGCATTTCAAAACTTTTCTGAGATTGGGCGTCAATTTCAAGAAGCAGGGAGCTTTGTAGCTGGGCAGAAGTAGTCTGGCCATGCTCAGACTGTCATCTCTTGGCACTGCAATGGAGCTGGTCTGGGAAAGTGGGAAACCGGGCTTTTTCTCCTGACCTCACTATTTGGTCATTGATGTTTGTGGTTGGAGCTGGGCCACTGCCCATGCCAGGCTCATAGCATCTCATTGATGCTATTTTAGCAAAGACCTGCCCTTCCTCAGTCTATGCAAGTGAAAAGAGCTTAGGCTTGAAAGACAAGCAAACCCAAGTTTCAATCCCAGTTTCCACAGACCTAAATATGTGACTTAGTGAAGCTGAGCTTCAGCCTCATTAGCATAATGGAAATTGCCATTTCTAGCCCATGGGCAGTTGGGGTCATGTCCATGGAGTGTTTGGTAGGTACCTGGTCTGCACTGAGTGCTCAGTCAGGGGAGGGAAGTACTGGTACTGTTTCCCTCTTCCACCCTACGTACCTGATTCTGCAGACACTTTCCTGTAATAGATCTTGGCCAGGAACTGTTGGGACTTGCATAAACTGTGCATAGAGACCCAGGTGATTGGCATTTGTTACAGGAATGCTACCACTATTAGGAAGTCTGGTTGTTGGCAGCTCTAATCACATAGGATGGAACATAACTTGTAGGTTTTTTTTTTTAAAGCCTCTGACCACCTGACAGCTGTCATAGCACCAAGGAATGGATATCTCCTCATACCTACCCCCAGGTGGCATTGCCTTGTAAATTATATAGTCTTCTTTGCCCTGTAAACCTGTGCCTTGTCTATCTGTGAATATGTTGCTGTGGTCTTGACCCTAGGAGCCAGTGCTTTTCCTTCAGCAAGCAGCTGGGATGTTGTTGGCACCAACCACTGCAGTATTTGCACATGCAGCTGCTATGGTAGCCTGTCCCCTCAGCAGGGAACCAGACAAGGCAAGCAGGCTGTCCCCACACATGTGCTTCCTGCATTGATCCTTCTTTCTTTCTCCACTCTAAAACTCTAACTCAGATACCCTTCTTCTATGAAGCCTTTCCTGCTCTGGGATTCCTGCAGCTCTTGTGCATCCTAGCTGAACCATTGCTGTGCACACTGAAATGTAGCTCTGTCCTGGGCCCTCAACTCAATCTTGTCCAGTTTTTGTCTTTAATTTAACCTGTTTAGGTTCCATCTTACTGACTGAATGAACTGGGAACAGCTCCTGATTTCCTGACCTTTATCTGTCCTGTTGCCACATTCATTGGGGCTGGCATGGGCTGGGAAGGGAGGCAATAATGGAGGTCCTGTTACTCTCCTTGAGCACTCTGCCACGCCTAAGCCTACTGTGATGCTTAGAACACATTCTGGGCTTCCTGCCCAGGTGCAGCACAACCAGAATCAACAAAGTGAAGAATCTGTAGTGACTCTGGGGATGTGTTAAGTTCTAGGTCCTTCTTCCAGTTTGATGGGTGCCCTTAGTGAGCTCAGATAATCAAGGGTTGTGTGCCTGTTTGTTAACTCCTGTGGTGCATTTTATTGAGTGCTTGGCTATGCCTTGAACACTGGGGAGATGGTTTTGAAAAATACAAACAGGCCCCCAACTCAGCATCTGTGAGAAGTAAACAAAAGTTTTAACTCAGGATCCTGGTGACATTCAGGGAAAGACCTGATCTCCTCACAAGTACATCCCAGGACCTGGTCCAGTACTAGCTATGGCATACACTGTTGCTGACTGAGTGGGGCCATGGGGAGGCCCCAAGCCTGCCCATCATACAGTAGCTCTGTAGGCTATATCAGGAACTAGAGGGTGATAACTTGGAGCCTTAGCAAGACTGGCTTGTAAATGACTTTGCGTGAACCAGGGTTATAGATAAACAGAAATGACATCTGAAAAGACTATTCTGAGCCAGTCTTGGCACATTCACCCAAGTAAAGCCCAAACAAAAGACTGTTGATGATATTTCTTGTGCCCAAGTCACGAAAAGCTTCAGACCCAGGGGCGGAGTGGGGGAAGGGAGGCAGTTTTTGCTTCAGTAATTCATAGACCATAAAGAATGAAGAATCACTTGAAGAAAGTGTGGCTTCCTGCACAGTATGTGAATTTAATTCTAGGGGCCTCCTGCAGAGAATGCCTTTAGGGCATAGGACAAAGTATCGGCCACTTATGTGGGGACTGGAACCTGTTATCCAGACAAATAGGCTCCTCCGAGAACCCTATCTGGACCCAAAGGATGGTGACTGCAGTACTCTTAAGCCTTGGGAATACTAGGTAGATTTTTTTCTCTCTCTCTAGTTCCTGAGCCCCACTCTCCCTCAAGCCCTACATAGAGCCCTGGAAGAAGAGTGACAAATAAGAAATAGCTGCTACTTTGCAGTAGTTACAGTGTGTGGGCAGTGTGGTGACAGCAAGGACAAAGCAAGCACAGGGAGCTGTGCATGCTCCCATCCAGGCATCTAACCAAACTCTAGGCAGAGAGACCAAGAGGAGATGACACCTGTGCCTGCTGCTGTGAAAAATTAAAAACTGTCCCATTACTACTCATACCATGGATCCCTGAAGCATTTACTGTTGAAGAAGCTTGTAGCCTCATAGAAGCTTGTAGCACTCTCATAGGCCCAGAGAGTGGCTTGGGGAGCTACTGGGTTACCCCATGATGCACGGCCCTAGAGAAAGTGCCTGGCCTACATTGTACCCATTTGGGCTTTTGCTGTAACCATGCTGTCTTGAGACTCTTCCCACCCATGGTCTTTAAAGAGCGAGACATGTGCTCTTAGTAGCTCAGCTCACCCAGCCCTGGAAAGGAGCCAGATGATTCTGCCTATCTTCCCATGGCCCAAGAAACACCAGGGCAGCCCACATGAGCAGCTTGGCTTACTTACGTAGAGACCTTCCTCCCCTTCTACTACTCTGAAAGTAGCCAAGAAGTCTCACTCACAAGCTTTGCAGAGCTTGGCCCACTGAGGCCTTCAAGAAGCAGCTAGGTGGCCCTACCTACCCATCCTTGATCTAGTCAGTCACTGAGGGGCCCAGAAGTAGCTGGATAGCCTTTTCCATTCCTTTTCCATAACACGTCAAGAAATAGTTCAGGAGCCTAATTTTAGAAGCTCAGCCTATCCACCTTTGACTCTGGGAAGCAGCTGGTAGCCTGCCCTGAGAGAATTGGTCTGAAACCCAACACAGTTGTCTTTTCACCTCTCAGACTCTTTTTTTTTTTTTTTTTTTTTTAATATAACTTTATTTTATATACCTCCATTTTTATACTTTTCTGCTGGATGGTTAAGACTGAGTAAAGCAAGACCTATATAACAAAAAATGTAACTTTTGTATCAAATAAGGTCAGTCAGGTACCCTCAGTGTTTATCCTGTAACCCTGTACCACACTGTCTAGATCCCTTGTCAGTATCAGCCTTGTACATAAGTCACAGCCATTGCTTGACCAATTTGCTCTGTGGAATCCTGAGAGAAAGTTTTCTCTCCATGTGACTCTCCTTAGGTACTCTATATATCATCAATCACATTCCTCTGTGGCCCCATAATCTCCTTGATCAGAAAATTTGGGCACTACAAATGTTACAGAACAGGTTCTCCTATGTCCTGAGTCTTCACTGACCTTGAAAGACTAGGGCCAAAATGTTGGCTGACCTTGCAGCCTTTCTTTTTTCTCCAGTATTTGATCTGCAAACTTAGGTTGTTAACCCTCCAGAAGAGAAGTTTGTTATTACCCTGCAACATATGCAGTTCAGTTTACCCACACTATTAGTCTAAATGTCAGACATCATAGGTATAACATGGAACATATATTTTCCATCAAGTATTGAGATACTAAACTCTAAGTCCATACAGAATATGAAGAAGAAAATTTTTTTTAAAAAATAGGAATTAACACATATAATCCATCCATATACAGCATAGTAGCATAGTAGCATTGTAGCATGACTGTCTTGTGACTTTTTTTGTCTTATTTTTCATTTACTACCCTTTAAAAAAGGGCTCACCTCAGACTCTTGGCAGGCACTCCTAAGTCAGCTGGTCTGCTGGCCCCTATGCATTTCTCAAACATATAGGAAACCAGTCCAGCTATAATAAGTCCCCAATTTATGAACAAGTTCTATTCCAGGAAAACCATTTGTAAGTTAGGTTTGTTTGTTTGTTTTGGTGGAGCTGGGGATTGAATTTAGGACCTTGCGCTTGTCAGGGAAGTGCTTATTCTACTGAGCCCTCTCCCCAGCCCAGTTAGGTTCATTTGTAGCTGACAAAATAAGCCTTATACACTATACCTGTGGAAATTTGTAATGCAGGTGTTTGTAAGCCAGGGACTTACTATATGGACTATACTGAGCCATATCTGTTTGGGCCCACCAGGGCTCTCCAGCCCCACATAACTCTTAGGAACTGACAGAGACCCCACATTCCCACCTAAGTGCACCTTACGCAGGACTCCCAGTGAACCTGCCCCACCTAAGATGAAGCATGGCTGAGAGTTCAATCCAACAGTCCTTGCAGCCTAGTACACGAAGATAGATGTAAACATTATTGACATTGGTAATACCTGAAAATACTTAACCAAAGCACTTATGTGAGCTGTCATGGTGGTACACACCTGTAATCCCAGCACTCAGGAGGTTGAGGCAGGAGGAGCACCATGAGTTTGAAAGTACCTTTGGCTACATAACAGGTTCAAGTTTAGCATGGACTATAGCAAGACACTGTCTCAAGAAAAACAAAATAACAACAGCAAAACCAAAGCCAACTTAGCTATTCTTATAACACCCTCTAGGACACATCTATTGCATACAAAATTGATAGAAGCAGCTGATTTACCAATTGCACAAATAACAGTAGGGCACAAATAGGACAAAAAAACCAAATAGATGACTTCTCCAAAAGAACACAAACAGGGGCTGGGGAGATGGCTCAGTGGAATAAACACTTCCCTGGCAAGCACAAAGGACTGAGTTCAATCCCCAGTTCTGAAAAAAAAAAAAAAAAAAAAAAAAAAAAAAAAAAAAAAAAAAAAAAAAAAAAAAAAAAAAAAAAAAAAAAAAAAAAAAAAAAAAAA